>WOVY01005668.1:0-233825 GCA_013436015.1 Rhipicephalus annulatus
AGTTAAGAGTGTGATTTTGAGAGCACGCAGTTGTTGGTGGCTGGGCAGATAAACACGTAGATAGACGGCAAAGTTTCGTGCAGTGCACGAAGAAAATGCCACGACACTAAAGAAGGAAACCCAGCAAAACTAATAGGGTTCAAACAAAGTGAAGCTATGCCTAATATAGCATTTTTTATCAACCGGGATGCACTTACTTTTTCCTCATTTTCACATCTGTCATCACTTTCAGTGGCAGAAATGGGAACCGATTTTTTGTCAGAAGTAGAGTGGTAAGCGATAAATCGAGGTTCAGAGACAAATGAAAGGGAAATGAAGAGAAACAGATCTGAGAAAAAGAGAAAATTTAGCAAGGCTGTTAAAGACATGAACGATGACACATGAAATGCACGAGGTACGAAAGTTAATAAACAGAAAGCAATCATATGTATGTAAAGTAACGTTTAAAAAGAATTTAGATAATAAAAAATCAATGAAGATGTGTGCAAAAATGAACTTAATGCCACCGGCTGGGCTGCT
The DNA here is from genome assembly GCA_013436015.1 of Rhipicephalus annulatus. Lineage (NCBI taxonomy): Eukaryota > Metazoa > Arthropoda > Arachnida > Ixodida > Ixodidae > Rhipicephalus > Rhipicephalus annulatus. Next base: position 520 of record WOVY01005668.1, read on the forward strand.
TCAAGGGAACAGCAAAACTCTATACCCGTCATGTATTTTAGGCAAAAATTATGTAACATTTTCTTTAAAACCATACGAGCTAACGTAATTCATTTTCAATCATTGTGATCATGACCCATTCCTCTTTTCGCACTAAAAATTGCAATGCTCACTTTTTGTAACTTTTTTGATTTTGTAACATCGCTTAGGTATGTTGCAGAAGAGCACTTTCTGAAACAACAGTAATTCTGCATCAGTATATATATATATATATATATATATATATATATATATATATATATATATATATATCCATATATATATATATATATATATATATATATATATTATCTCGTTGAAATACTGGCCGTAATCTATTCTATGACTCTACTTACACTGGTTGCTCGGTAAAGGAACATGAATACAAAAACCATGTTTGCAAATATTCGCATTCAAAGCTGAAATTCTGATTGATTATTCGATTGATTGATTGATATGTGTGGTTTCACATTCCAAAACCACCATATGATTATGAGAGACGCTGTTGTGATGTGCTCCGGAAATATTGATCACCTGGGGTTGTTCCAGATGAAATTGTACGTGAACGCAATCGACGAAAATCGCGGCGCCTTTTAGTCACCTGCTTCCAGGATTACCTGCTCGCCTTATTGATATCAAGATCACCACGTGCGCTTTTATCCACCACTAGTTTCTCCTTTTTTTTCTTAATTTAAACTTTTTCAGAAGGTTTGAATACTAGCATGCAATTCAGTTCTGTTGTGTATTTTTGAGCGATTTTTATTGTTAAGTCTTTGCACAAATTGTGTTTATACTTATAGCTTGTTTTACGTCATTATCTTACATGTACACTCATCTGCTTTTCAATTCCGTTCTAATCTTTTAAAATTCTTTTTTCTATTTCTTCATTGTTATTCCTATAAGGCTTTTCATATTCAACAACAAAATTGTATGGTATTGTTTGTATGCAATTTATGCAAATTCATAAATCTTTCCTTTTTATGCTCCCTTTACACAAAGCCCTGTTTGGTCTGTAAGGTATTTTTAATAAATACATGAATAACCTATTATTCAATCATTAAAGAACTAAACATATAAATAAATAACGTGCACCCAAATATGAGCACACAGGCCTACAGCATTGTAGCCTCCATCGAAAACGCAGCTGGCGCAGCCGGCATTTGAACCCGTGGCCTGCGGGTCAGAAGCCAAGTAGCTTACCCTCTAGACAACCGTGGCGGAATAAAGCTGAAATTCTGCATTATTTCAAAGGTACAATATGGTAACAGTAAAGTGACGCACCCGTTCAAGAGGTAAAAGCTAGGGGCCGGATTCACAAAACACACCTACGAAAACATTTTTGCGCAAGAGAAATTTTGTCGCGTAAGTCGATTCACGAAGCGGAAAAAACGTCGTAAGAACCCATCGTTCTCGCATCGGCCGCTGTAGTAAAGCGCGCTGTGACTGCCCGGGAACATGTCAGTGATAGTGATGCAGTTGCTATATTTGCTTTCGTCACCTTAAAGTGCTCATAAGTGAATTTACGAAACAAAGTTTTGCGTAAAAACCGCGTGGCTCAGAAAAAAAGAGGAGGAGGAGAAAAGTTTCAGCGGAAATTCAGGGAAGTTAGCCAGTTCATAGACCGGCTGGCTACCCTGTGCTGGGTAAAGGGGTGAGGGGAATGAAAGATGTTAAAAAGAAATGTTGCGAAGAGAAAGAGAAAAACAAGAAAAAATTGCGACAGAGGAAAGGCAACATCAAAATGTATAAGACACTAAAGTCTGGTCTCTGAGGCCAGTTATCCGCAAAAAGCGCAGCAAAGCTTTCAAAGCCTTCTGGACTGAGAATGGGCTCGGCCAATGACCCAGAATCCTTTGTTCAGACAAAGGCCGATCGTCTAGTCTATCCAGAGCTGCAGTGAGTTCTTGTCTTTGCGCGTTGAAATGGGTGCGCTCACACAAAAGGTGCGCGATGGTTTCTTCGCAACTGCAGTAAGTGCATGTACGAGAGCTGGCCATCCCAACGAGATAAGAGTATGCGTTCGTGAAGGCCACTCCAAGGCACAGGCGGCATCGAAGAGTCTCCTCAGCTCGAAATATTCTTGGGGGAAGACGAAGCTGCAGGTTGGGATCCAAGTTATACAGGCGCGCGTTTGTGAAGTCTGTTGAGTTCCACTGTACCAGTGTGAGGTCACGTGCAAGCTAACGAAGTCTTGTAGCTGCGTCGGTTCTTGAGAATGGTATGGCTGTGTATTGGGTACCATCGTGTGCAGATCTAGCGGCCTCATCTGCGCGGTCATTGCCATATATACCGCAATGACCTGGTATCCACTGATACACTATGCTGTGCTGTTTTTCGATTGCTTGGTGATGAAGAAGCCTTATTTCAGCTACTAACTGTTCATTAAGTCCATGTCAAAAGGGTGACATAAGACATTGAAGAGATGCTTTTGTGTCCGAGAAGATAGACCAAATTCACGAAGATTCTTTCACTATAAACTCCAGAGCTGCACGTATGGCCGCAAGTTCTGCAGCTGTCGACGACGTCAAATGCGATGTCATGAATTTAATTGTGATGTGCCTCGCGGGAATAACCACCACCCCTGCAGAGCTTACTGAAGACACCGATCCATCCGTGTAAATGTGAAGGCGTCCGTTGTGCTTCTCTTGCAGGAAAAGTAATGTGGCCTGTTTCAGGGCTAGATGCGACGACTTTTTCTTATTTTCGATGCCAGGAATCGTAAGAAGGGCTTTGAGTGGGTGTAGGCACCATAATGGTATCGGCGGCTGTGCTGCATGCGTGAAGTGCAATGGAAGAACTGCGCAATGCTGAGCTACAGTTGCGCTGAACGCTGAGTGGGGCCTGGAAGTTCGAAGTGAGGCGAGATGATGAGATGGAAGCCGAGCGAATAGTCTGATGTGCATTCTCAAAGCGTCTACGCTGATGTATGCGTTGACTGGATAATCACGCGCAATGATGACTGTCGCTGCTGTAGACGCGCATCTAGGGAGACCAAGGCATATTCTTAGGGCTTGGGCTTGGATCGACTGGAGGACGCAAAAGTTTGTTCTTCGGATCCCGCAAAGCACGGGTAAGCTGCATCGCATATAACCGAGGAACAGAACAGTGTAGAGCATTGCTCGTACCGATGCACCCCACGTTTTTCCAGCAAGAAACCTCAGTACGTGGGTGATCATCGTGAGTTTAGTTTGCATGTGGGCGATGTGAGGGCTCCAGGAGAGGTCACGATCAACTATGACTCCGAGGAATCGGTGGGTCTTGACGTACTTGATCGTGTGTCCGTTGATTTTAATAACATATGGGCTCATAGCCTTATGCGTGAATGCTATAAGCGTGCATTTATCTGACGACAGCTCTAATCCCCGTTCTTCCAGGTACTTTGACGCTTTTGTAGCCGCTCTCTGAAGCCGGGCAAGCAAATGAAGGCGTGTTACGCCTGACGCCCAGATGTAGATGTCATTGCATACATTGATAGATGGACAGATTCTGGAAGTGCGTCAACCAGGCCGAGTAGCGCTAGATTGAAAAGTGTGGGGCTAAGAACACCACCTTGCGGCACACTACGACAATTTAAACTTTCAAGAGTGATCCGGACCACTCTTAGGAACATTGCGGCTACTTGGAACATGCCGCCGCGGTGGTATATTTTGGTGCCCTGGCAGGTTTTGAGTTAATTAACGCCCATGAAGGGCCGCCTGATGACTTCTAGTGCGTTTTTATTTATTTTGGTGCTTTGAATTTCATGCGTTCTTTTCTTGGTACGCAGTGGGTGGAAGTGACAACCACCATCGTCCAATAAGTTCGAAGTCTCAGTAATTGAAGTATCCGGTTGGGCGTCAATGGCGTAAAATATGCATGTTAAGATTTGTGTTTGGATAAAAACCAATGTGCTACGTGAATGGTCAGTGCATTCGAACCCGGCCCGGAATAAGATCAACCATATTTGTTATGTTGTGTTGCGCCTCACCTCATTCATTTAAAAGTACGACTCGAGATCCTTGCCTCAATGGTCAAAATTACCACCAAGGAGGTTAATAGGAGCACATTCCTTGCACGCTATTGAAAACAAAAATGAGAGGAACTTTTTAGTTAGTGGCTCACAAATCTTGTGTTCCCGTGTACTTCTATTGGCTCTAACGGTCCATAGGGTGCGATTTCTGAAATACAGCTGTCGATATACTTTGGGACGACCTGGAATGGCGCGTACTTTGTAAACCGAAGCGTAATAGGGGTGTGCGTGATTACGCACTGAACTACAAACAAATCAAGCATTTTCACCTTCACTGTTCAGAAACCGATATGGACCGTGATAATATGGCAAGAAGTCGGGATAAAATGACCCTGTAGTAACTTTAAATGACACAGGAAATATGCAAACGTTCCCGATTTTGAAGCAAACCTTGGCTGAATTTGTCCCTGCGGCAATTACCAGCCGTTTAACTTGGCGCACGAACATCATTCAATGGTAGAGCGAGCCACTGACATGTATTTTGTGAGACGCAGTGACCACTTGACCTGGGAATAATTGCGTTGCGAAGGCGAATCCCCCGTCGCATGCTCTGATCGAAGCAGAGCATGCGACATATGGATGAATGGACGCATGGACAGACGAACGGACGCATGGATACACGCACGGATTTTCGCGCGGACGGACGGAACCATGGACGGGCTGACGGGCGCTTCGCGCCGCTCATCATCATTCACTCTGTTAATAAACTGTGATTTTTCGCTTTTTGTGTTGAAATGTCTCACCTAGCGAATTGCTTCTGTCGCCTGCTATGCAGCCGTGTCAGCAGAACACTGTCAACTCAGTTCACGAATGCGTAAGCCCTGCACAGTGCAATTCTCTGGCGAAATTCCAAAATAGTTCCGTGCATTCATGCGGGTTATCTTTAAATGTGAACGCGGCATCAAAAGTGCATATAGAGAGTGTTTGATGGCCGAGGAAAACGTTTATTTAGGAGCGTGCTCCCATGCCGCAATACGAGTCGTTACCGTTTTGAATTTTCCTATAGAAGTGTTTGCCAAGTAATTATGGGTGATCCAGTTCTAGAATATTTGGTTTAACAGCCTCAGTAACGGAGGCTAGAAGGTGTTTTTTATGAACGAATGGGTCAACATTCAACTGGGCTTTGTAGAATTCACATTGCGTTTCAGCGTCCCTGGAGCAAACGCCGTGGAATATATTGGTATGGTTTATGTCATGTGAAAATATGAGAGTCAGACAGCTTTTAGCATGCCTGCCCAGCTGGCTTGAATTCTTTAAATTGCACAACATTAGTAACTTTGTTGCTTGCCAATGATCACACCACTGAGACGTCTCCGACAAAATATAGATTTCCCGTCAGAAAACTCGCCGCTTCCGCTTTCTTTCGTTTTGGCAGTTCTGGGCCCATTATTTTCTGAATGTGCCACAAGCACTCCAGCTTGAAAACTGTGGCCTTTTCATATGAATATGATGCGTGAGCTCCGATGATTTCCTTTGTGGGTAAGAAAGGGGCGTTGCAGGCCGCCGCATAGGGTTTGAAAGATGTCATTTTCAGTGAAAAATTTTCTACTAAGACAAACAAATCACCTATTTTAGTTCAGAAAAGGATGCATAGATCCATTAACGCGAACTATTGATTTTTTATATAATTTTTATTCTGCCCCCTAACATTTTTTGCTCAACCAATGAAAAGTAGCCTTAACGTTCTTTTACACTCACGTCGCCACCAGATCATAGAAAATTATCAGTATTGTACGTGTAAAACTTTCTCTGGACACCCAGAATTGTCCTTGACACAGACCACGTCACTGAAAGAAGATTATTCCGTGATTTTTGATACCGAGCTGATGCATTGCCCCGCCACGGTGGTCTATTGGCTAAGGTACTCGGCTGCTAACCCGCAGGTTGCGGGATCGAATCCCGGCTATGGCGGCTCCATTTCTGATGAAGGCGGGAATGTTGAAGACCCGTGTGCTCAGATTTGGGTGCACGTTAAAAAACCCCAGGGGGTCAAAATTTCCGGAGCCCTTCACTATGGCATCTCTCATAATCATAAGGCTGTTTTCGACGTTAAACCTCACATGTCAATCAAGCTGATGCATCTGCAGTGGTTCATGCATAGTCAAATTTTTTTCGAGAAATTAGGACTCAACACATCATTGTAAGACTGATATCGTGGTGCTTCTCGGAAAGAATGACTCTCAAAAGTTACTAATGCATAAAACATAGCGACTTGTGTTGGGCCTCAAGCGAAATGAAATAATTGTTCAGACCTGCAGATTCAGAGTGATTGAGTTTGTCTGTGTAAGGCCAGAAAGACTGCTTAATAGTGCATTATTAGAATGAAATGAGAACAAAAGTGAATATCTCTCTTAAAAAGGAAAAAATATTAGTATCGGATAAGTACCCTCCACACGCACAATTACATTTCATGATAGTTCTATTTTGAGCTTCATCTAATTTTAGATAGAGCTTCCTTATATAGACAAATTTATTCACTAAGAATCAATTTTGAATGATACCACAGTGGTAGAAACTGGACAAAAAAATGGATTTCAGAGCAGTATTTTGTCAATGGCTTCGTTTTCAAAGAGTACGGTGTTGGTGTTGCATAAAGGTATCGCCCACCAGGCGAATCTATTCATCGCTATTATTGGTGCCTATCTGGTACGGGAAGTCAAAATACAGTTAAAGGAACAAGACAGATCTCAACAAAATTAAGGAAGCTGTAAATATTACAAGTTTGTGAAGTCCTCCACAAGACTTTGAGATTCTGTTATTATTGTACCGTTACCTGCAGCATTTTGGGCAGAAGTGGACAAGGATGGTGACTTGATGATATCCTTAACCTGATAAGCAGGTTATGGATATCAAGGATGGTGACGTGATGATATCCTTAACCCACATTTGTTTCCTGTTCCACTTTGCTCTCTTTTTGTCTCTTAAGGGGGCACATAAAATTTTCCTGTCCATCGCTCAACGAATCATACTCATTTTGAGTTGAACGCTTTTTGTAAGTCTCCAGGTTTTTGCCCCATGGGCAAGTATTACCGTGATGCAGCTGTTACATACGTTTGTTTTGCACTATGGTGATAAGCTACAATTAAAAATTTGAGAATGCTTCTTTATAGTGCCTCACCCCAAGCTTATTCTTCCAGTTATTTCACTCTCATGATCCGGCTCCGCGGTTAATAACTGTTCTAAGTAAGGCTGGGAAGTATCCACCAAGCTGGCTATCCCGCTAAACAGGAGAAAAGCGAATGCGGCCTTAAAAGCTGGTTATACGGTGATCCAGATTTTAGGAAACAGGAAATCTGCTTATCCGGTTTGAATACACGTACACCCGGTTATTCAAATATTCGAAAACGAATATTTCGTCTCGATTATAGCGTAATAAGTGCTATTGCATTTGCACCAACAAAACATGCGCAGCTCGTTAATTCATTACTGACGTAGATACTGATGGCTCATGCGAAGACGTTTCGGTTTTTCACTGTGCATACACTTTCGCACCCTGCCGATATTCATAAATAACAGAAAGTTTGTGAATTGGTAATCTCTAGCTACCTCTCAAGAGGCAGTATAACTAGTGACTCAGGTAAAGTCCCCGCACTTCAGTGCCATGAATTCACTCGCGTAACTTGCCTTTGTGTACATAAGAAAAAAACTTCTTTCAAGGCGTAATGAAACGATCACTAGCACAGTGTAAAGTTAAGTACCACTAGTGATTCACGGAACGTTTTCAGTCATTACTGCTATGAAAGCACTCGCGCAACCTTCTCACATGCATGTCAAGCTTATAGGTTTTGAAGGGGTAATACATCGATCACTAGTTTTAATTTAGGTGATGATGCCACTAGTGACTCGCCTGATATCACCACTGTCGACAATTATGCATGTACCCCCATACCCTGTTGAAATGTTTATCGAATGAAATGACTTTATGCGATAATGAACTGACTAGCATGGCGTCAAATCACGCTACCACAAGTAATTCCTTGTGCACCTTGCCGACATCTATAGTGAACGAAACGTCTTCCAAGAAATCATAGATCGATCACTAGCAAAGGGTCAATCGAAGTTATCACTAGCAGCTAAAATGACGTAACGACCCTTCACAGTAATAAATTAACTACCGAAACCTACCGACATGTATATCGAATGAGAGGTATTTCAAGGCTTAAAACACCGATCACTTACGAAGCGTCACGTGAGGCTATCACTATTAATTCAATTGACGTAAACACGTTTCACTATGATGAATGCACTCTCACACTTTGCCGACATGCATATCAAACGAAAGTGGTTTCATGGGGTAGCAGACCGATGATTAGCACCAATAAAGGTGACCTTCTCACTAGTGACTCAAATGAAGTCACCATGCTTCAATGTTATGAGTGCACTCCCGCAGTTTGCCGACATGCGTATCAAAGAAAAGTTATTCCAAAGAGTAATAGACCGAACACTAGCATAGCGTCAAGTCAGGTAATCACTAATGGTTCACGTGACGTCTTCATGCTTCACTGTCATGTATGCACTCACGGAACCCAACCACATGCATATCAAATGAAAGAGAGTTCAAGGGGTAATAGATCGATCTGTAGCAGCACTTCAGGTGAACTTGTCATTAGTGACTCACGTGCGCCACCACCTTTCACAATGATAAATAAAATCCCGCAACCTGTAGACATGCATATCGAATGAAACATATTTCAAAGTGTAATTCAGTGACCACTACAACAGCATCAGAGGAGGCTATCACTAGTGACTCAGGTGACATCACCACGTTTCACTGTTATGAATGCACTCACGCAGACTGCCGACATGCATATCAAACGGAAGCTATCTCAAGGGGTAATAGACTAGTCACTAGCACGGTGTCTAGGGAGGTAGTTACTAGTCATTCGTGGGACGTCACCACGCTTCGCAGTCATGAATGCGCACACCCAACTTGACGACATTCATATCCACTGAAAGGTATTTGAAGGGGCAATATACCAATCCTTAGCAGTGATAAAGGTCACCTTATCACCATTGATTCAGGTGAAGTCGTCACGTTTCAATGTCATAAATGAACTTTCACAACCTGCCGATATGCATATCAAACAAAAGGTATTTCAAAGGTAATGAATCGATCCCTAGTACACCATCGAGGAAGGAAATGACTTGTGACTCATGTGCCGTCACCACGCTGCACTGTCATGAATGCACTTCCGCAACCTGCCAACATGCATAGAAAGCGAGAAGTATTACAAGGGTGAACGACCCGACCAGTTGTAACGATTCAGATTACCTTATTCCTTGCGGCTCACGTGCGTAACCTCTCCACACAATTAGAAATGAACTCCCGCGACATACTGACCTGTACATCACATGATTGGTATTTTAATGCGTAATAACCCGATCAAAACAAGAACGATTCTAAGCGACGTTATCACAGTGAATGACGTGATGCTAGCAGTCTATACAATCATGATGTACTCGCGTGACCTGTCGACAAGGATATCGAAAGAAAGGTGAATTATGAGCAATATAAGCATCGCTAGCACAATGACTGTGCACATCGCTTGTATCATGAGTTAGCGCTCTTTTGCTGCCAAAGTTTCCTAGCGGCATAAAGCACCACATATTAACTTCATCATCATACTTTTTCAGAAAACAGACTTGCGGTAAGCGAACATGCGTAAGTTACGTTGGCGCAACTAGAAAAAATTATATACGCTTTATTTTTTGTAGAAAAAATGGCAGCATATTCACGAAGTGAATGATGGAGAGTGGGGAGAAGCATTCGTCCGTCCATACGTCCGTCTGTGTGACCGTGCACGCGTCGGTTCGTGCGCCCGTCCCGGCGTTCGTTCATGCATCCGCCCCTGCGTCCGTTCATGCGTCCATCCATGCATCTGTCTGTGTGTCCGTTCGTCCATCTATTCAACACTCCAAGTCCCACCATCTCGCATCTTTTTATTATATATTCCCCATATAGAAGCACCGCCATTCAGTGAACATTCCAAGGACTAAAGGACAGGTGGCACACGCACACTTTCTTACGGCTTGCGCTTCGGGTCTACTTCCCACCTTCAACCACGTTGAGTTCATGGTATATACTAGTTCACTGTATTCTTGGCACTGCGGCCCAATGCTCGGTAAACCTTTCTAAAACCAAGGATGTTATGCCCAGCGAGTATAACGTAGCAAGCCTTTCCTGTCAGATAGTGCTCAATGTACATGCCAGTAGCTGCTAATGTGAAATGAGAGACAGGAGGATTCAGCTTTTAATTTCTTACGGCTTGAGCTTCGTATCTACTTCCCCCCCTTTAACCACTTCGAATTCATTCATGGTATATACTAGTTAATTGTATTCATGGCCCTGTGGCTCAACGCTCGCTAAACCTTTCTAAAACTAAAGAGGTTACACCCAGCGAGTATAAGTAGCAACCCTTTCTTGTCCGATAGTGCTCAATGTACATGCCAATGGCTGCTAATGGGGATCGCAGCGTGCGCGTTGACTAAAAGCCGAATGCTCCTGTCTCTCATTTCCAATTAGCAGCCATTGGCATGTACATTGAGCACAATTTTTTATTGTTAAACAACGCACAGAAGAAATCTCTCACCGGCACCACGTTGGCTGTCAAATGTTATACCTACTTCGGGTATGTGCCACTGGTGGTTACGTACTACGAGGGATGGACAAGCCATGCCATAAGGAGCTTCGCCCCTAAAACAGACAAGCCACGGGCTGTGGAAGTATATTTGCAAGTTTCAATGCAATTATAATGGAACAGTAAGACCTTGATTTAACCTAAAATAAAAAAAGCAATGGCAGAAAGTGATACGCAAAAAGCCATCTAAGGAGGTAGCACTCAGAGAAAGTACAGAAATTCGATGTGTCTCTTCGGCATAGGAGGAGAAGGGTAAATAATTGTTGTTTTTTTCGGAACAGTGTAGCGGTCTACGTTCCGCAATCACCTTAGGTGGGAGGTCTCCTCATTCCAGGAACCCTCTGGCCTTGGCCCTGGCGACGAGATGTCATTGTTTGTCCAGGTCTTCCAAGGACAGCTTGGCCTCTCATGTAGTATTTTTTTAAATTTGAATTGAATTGAATTCTATTGGTCACACTTTTTACAAAAAAAAATTGGCATACACTGTGTGGACCTATAGCCATAGGCTAGTTTGGTTCAAAAAAAGAAGGATTTTATAAAGGCACTTCGGAACAGTGTAATTAAAAAGTCATACAATATCAATACAGAATTAACTAAAGTTTTTACAATCTAACGTAATAAAGAATCGGCAAAGAAACATTACAGAGCATGCAATTACCGCACTAAACCGTTACAATGCACGAGAAAACAAAAACGGAATAAACACCTACTTACATATTGTAATCAAGACAGTTATCAGACTAATTATGACAGGACTTTAATAATGCAGTACACTCTTCCAAATAGTGTTTTCTAGTGCCTTAGTGAAACTTGAACACAATTTCATTTCTAAAGGAATAACATTCCAGATTATGGTACCAACAAACTGTAAAAGCCGTTCAGCATATACGTTGTTAGTTCGTGGAGTATTCTATCTACCAAAGGTTAGTTGTCTAGTAAAACGGGAAGGGGCGGAAAACATCCACACAAGAAAAGGGTGGTTGTAGTTAATAACTGTGTGTACGCATCTAGCTAGTTTTAATTTCCATAGCTTGTCGAAGGGCAAAATAAGTAATCTTGAAAACAAACGTTTGCTGGGGTCGTTATACTTGGAATGAGTAATGATTCTTACAGCCCGTTTTTGAAGTCGCCTAACCAGGTCCAGGTAAGTTGTGTACGTGCCACCCCAAGACTCAATGCAATATGAGATATGGCAATGAAGGAAAGCACAATAAAGCATTGGTAGAATAGTGATATTAAAATATTGACGAGCCTGAGTAAGTGCATGACACCCTGAGGCTAATTTGGAACACACATTTTGAATCTGCATCTGCCAATGTATGTTGTTATCTATAGTGACAACCAGATATTTAATTGTGGTTACTTGCTCGATCACGGAATCGTGAATGTTTCTGTGTATGTCATTAGCATTAATAAATCTTAACCAAGAGCGAAATGTGATGCATTCAGTTTTATCAGTATTTGTAGATAGTTTATTATTCAATGACCAATGAGCGACCTTTTCCAGTTCCATATTAGACTTCAATTCAAGATAAGTTAGATTTTTACCTGTTACTATTGCACAAGTATCGTCAGCATACATCAGTATGTTAGAAGGCTGCAATATCTGCGGAAGGTCTTTAATATACAAGCAGAAGAGCAATTATCCCAGAACCGAGACCTGGGGAACACCAGTACTCAAGTGGCTCATAAAAGACACGAAATCGTTATTATTACAGCCTGTTGACGATCTTTGAGGTAATCTGAAAGAAGTTGAAGTATGGTCCCACGGAAACCATAATGTGGTAATTTACTTAGCAGTATTCTGTGGTCTACGGTGCGAAAAGCTTTTTTGAGGTCCAGAAAGATAACTGCTACTAATTTATTTTCATTCAATGTAGCGTTTACTGCATGAGTAAGGGTCATAACGGCGGTCGAGGTAGAATAGTTTGGCCTAAATCCTTGTTGCTGATGGGAGAGCAAGTTATATTTCGCAATAAATTCATAGAAACGAATGGCAAGAATTTTTTGAAGATATTGTTATTTATACTCAAAACTAAGATTGGTCGGTAGTTTGACGGTTGAGAGTGATTGCCACTTTTATGTATCGGAATAACTTTTGCAATTTTTAAACAAGAAGGGTACATGGCTACTCTCACAGAATGGTTAAATAGTCGACATAAAAACGGTCCGAGGACGTCTAAAAACGGTCCGAGGACGTCTACCGCCTCAAAAATTATGGCTGGGAAAAAAAGCTTCGGTAAGGTGTGAAAAATAACAGTATCAATTTCCATGCACAAAAACTGTTTCCTAACAGAACTTTAGTAACACATTTGTACATGCATAAACAAGGGGTGTTGGAACAGCAAAGTTATAAAACCGTCGAAACACACTTGTGCATGTCCGTAAACCGAAAACACACTTTTCAAATTATAAAGCTTCGAAAACATGTGATATACATGCTGCATTTTTTAGAGCATTAAAAAATGTGGTTTCGCTCTGTGTAAGCAATTACTACAATAAGTAAGCATGTGTTGAGGGTGCAATACTTAGATGTACTCAGATTTCGGTGCACGTTAAAGAACCCCAGGTGGTCTAAATTTCCGGAGCCCTCCACTACGGCGTCTCTCATAATCATATAGTGGTTTTGGGACGTTAAGCCCCACATATCAATCAATCATTATATGCAGAATTGCAGCAACCATGAGGACGTGCAGTTACACAGCTAAGGCAGGAAATAACATGCTGAAGTGCCTGAAGGCCATATGAAAGAAAAAAAGACATTTATTTACAAAGATTACTTACTTCATGTTTATTTGTTGTCACAGAGCAAGACATAGATGGGAGTGTTACAAAACAAACTTTAAGTATTCAGTAATAACTATGAACAAGGCACGTTGCAAGTTTCTCTCATGCTAGGTGAGCTGCTGGATTGTAAAAACCAAATACAGGTGCCGAATGAAAACACAACTTGTTTATACAATTATAGCGAACGTTTGAGGAAAAAAGCTTTTATCTATAGTATCTACAATACCAGTGGGGAAATGAATAGGCAAGGAAAAAGACACTGGCAAAACTGCTATGCGTTAAATACATAGGAGGACACGAATGCAAGAATAATTGTCAGTAATTATCCAACAGCAACGCATGCATTGTATACAATGATAATTCCCACTGCTCTTCACTGTCTATGTCATGATTTCATGAACAGAAACAATATAGCAGCATTGAAAAACTGGCACATCCCACTAAGGTATAGCTCGTTTTTACAGAGCTTAAAAGGGTTAAAACAAGAACTTGTTTTTACCAAACAGAAAAGCCTGCCGATATCTGTGTAGCAAAACATGTTGCACATCAAAAGAAGCTTATCAGTTTGAAAGCAACTGAAGTTCGCGATTACTGCCTCCTACGCATTCAGTGAAAATCTGCTCATTAAATGTGGCCGTTTGATTGCTTAAACAAATACGCCTTTGAAAGTTAAGGTAGCTGACACCCGGTTAGAAAAAGCAAAACGTGATCAGTGGAGCAACTGCTTAGTGTAATTCGCGCATAACATTTACCTCACAGCCAAAACCAAGAAAGAAATATCGATCACGACACGAATACACAAAGCATGCAACTATTTGCAATTCAGTACATTACCAAATCGTTGTCCTTTTGTGATTGGATGATTAAACTGCGTTGACACAATTATTCTTGTTCATTCAGTCCAGATTTTATTATTTATATCTAGAGGTGAAATCAAGTTATCTTTACATCGTTATGCACTACTCTACCTAACTGTTAAGAATTTTTCAATTATGCATTTTTTGCCACCTTGAGTGCGTCACTACATTTAGCATTTAAATTTTATTTGATTTGCAGTGAATGCAGCTTCCAAGTTGATACTTTGTAGCAAGTGGTTATGCGCATCTTTGGAAAGTTGGCAAATTACTGTCACATGTTTGCGGAAGCCGTTAGGAAGTAAGTTGATTTTTCGAAGTTATTCAAAACGAGTATTATGACCGAGTACCCTATTTCTCACAAAAATATAACACCATATATGTCCACTAAGGATGCACATAAAATCATACTTATGGAGTCAGGAACAGCAGCAGGCAGAGGAAATGCAATCTTTTAGAGTAGAATGACAAATTAACACCAACCTGCATCACCATCAGAGAAGCATTCAACAGCCATACCGCCACAACAGTTCACATGCCCAGCGGACTTCACATCTGCACACAGAGCAGCATGTTAAAGTTTCCAGTCTTTGTTCGAGACTTTGCCACTGGTTCGACTTGAGGGAACATGCTCGCAAGGTCAGGGTACGTCCAAGAATGGTATACTGTCGACGATGTCAGCAAACAGCAATTGCAGTGTGATGGCTGTGACGACCGTGAAACAAGCCATGAGGGCCTGCAATATGAAGAGGAAGTGATCGGACCCCCACTAGTAGCTTATCGAGCAAAAAAATAAACAAATGGGAACACTCCTCTAAAGATTGCAAAGAATCGGCTGACAAAATCTGTCTGCAACATCCTATGAAAGCTGTGCGTGGACTGATGGAAAGCTAGGTAACAATCAAGCAATGAAAAAACACAGCAAAAAGGAACTTAAATAGTGCAGAGATGAAATTTGTGAAGCTTTATTGAGGTGAATGATTGGCTCCTTACTCATTATAGTTTGCAAAGAATCAACGTGTTGGGCTTATTTACAGTCTTATTTCAGTTCTTCAGCTCAAACATACTCAGTCTGCCTAGTTATTTTCAGGGTGGCAATGTTCGTTAAGGTAATTAATATAATTGATGCACAAAGAAAATTGTTATTAGTTTAAAATTGCCATATAGTAAGGTGCTTACCAAACAGATGACACTCACAGCGTAGTATTCCTTTCTTTCACTTCTCATCAGCTGCATTGGTGGCAAAGTTGAAATTTTGCTGCTCATTCTCTTCTGTACCAAAAAAAGTACCAAAAACATAGTAAAAAATTTCATCCAAAACATGGAAATAAAAACAACGGCATGTTTATTGGTACTCCACAGTATGCAGCAGAGTTAAAACTAAGGACCAGATGCAAAAATGTTTCAAAAAATAGGCCAGTGCTTGATTAAAAATATAGACTCATACTTACCATAGCAGAATATAGCAAACACTACATAGATGTTTCGCCAAATATGCAGCTGACATCCTCAGTATGCCCTGGCACCAAATGATCGGAGGTTACACATTTTGCTGCTTGTCGCGTTTGTCGCTTAGTTTGTGACCGCGACTGTTGTCGCACTAATCTGTTGTCACACTAACTTGTCACACTAATGAGTCACGACTCGAGAAGATTTCTCTTTCCCCACTTTTGTTCCCGAGCTAGTGTTGTCTCATTGCTGAAGCCGAAGGCATGTCTCGTCGTCGAGCAGTGTTCGACAAGTTTTGTCTTATAATGGAAGCATAGATGGATTTTGTATTGTCTTTTTTGCGATCTTTGAGCCCTGTTGGCCACTCCCGGCCTGTTTCACTCATGCATGTGGTGTCGCATATATCACTGGTGAGCACTTGCAGTCATAAACATGGAAAAACGTGGTTCGTGATATGTAATGAAGCCATTATCTGAAAAGGTTTATGAATGACACCCAGAAAGACATGCAAAAGAGAACGAGGAGTGTGCCACGAGAAAACACAAAACCCATTGTTTTTGTACCTTACGTTGAAAGTTTTTCAGACTCAGTTCGAATAGCCCTTCATCCACTGGGAATTAAAACAATTTTCAAGCCTTACTGTACCTTGGTAAACGTGCTCTCTAAGCCCAAAGACAGCGCCTCTGCGAATGATCAAAACAGGGCTGTGTGCAAGTTCCTGTGCGACGCCACTTATATTGGCAAAACTGGCAGGGAGTGGTGAACGAGTTTTAATGAACACAAAGGGGACTTCACAAAAACCACGCATTCTCAGACAAAAGTCATCAAACACTGCTTGAAAACGGGGTATTTCTTTTGACTTTCGTAATTTGATGATGCTGGCTCAGGAACAAAAGACAGGGAAGAGAAAGCTTTCCGAGTCGTGGTTAGACCGTCGTGACCAGCCAGCGTGCAACAACAATCACAGCCTTCATCCAGTCGAGCAGACACATACGAGACAATCAGTGAATTCGGCCACCTCCAAACATTTTGTTTCAGTGCACACTGACGATGCCACTCACCTAGTAGTTGAAATGTTTGAGTATATTCTTTATATTTTGTTGTGCAAAGTCGGAGTACTTATTATATTCACGAAAATCAGAGTTCTTTTTGGTAATTTGGCATATGTTCAAATCTTTACAGAGAAAAAAATTGTTTAATCAAACAAAAACAAATATGTATAGACTTGCTTTCTATTTTTGCATACATGATTCCTTCCTGAGGCAAAATAAACATTGCTAGTCAGCATTCATGTTAGCATTCACTACCGATAACCTACCATCTCATAATTGCTGAACTGCTTTCTTGTAAATTGCTATCTATACGTCAGTTCTATTTGGCAACACCACCTGTGTTAATTACTCCAACAGTTAACTCCAAATGTTTTGTTAGTGGTTAGCTCAATGAGGGCTGCTCACTCTATCAGATTGCTCTTTCTAAATTTAAAGCATCAAAACAAACTTGATCAAATTTCATGCATTTGCATTCAGTGAAATTTCGCAAATGTTTCAGAAAAAGACAAGCTTAACTTTTAGCTCTACACTTTGTCGTGGAAAATTAAAAATTTATGTACTTCCTCGTCGTGAAGACAATGTATCAGTGGCTTCGCAGAAGCATTCCTTTGAATATCTCGTTAAGCTGCGAATTCACAACAAATCTTGGCTAACTCACGTAATATACATAGCCTTCATTACACGGGTATAACTTATGTTAGCAACACTTTGCCTCGTGCAAAGCAATCACATACTTGTATTTTAGGACCTTTCGTCACAACGTACCGTCTTTCTGACACTCAAATTACTCTAATATGCATCACTCTATAATGCCTTTGTCGGAGCTTAAGGGGAGCTGCTAGTCGAAGACACTTTTTCTTTAATAATCAACCTAGAGCAATAAAGCTGGAGCTGTTTATGGAACTTTTTATGCTGCTTTTAAATATATATTCAGTTTTCTTGCAAGTTTCACACTTTTAGCTTTGCAACAAGACAAAGATAAAACCCTTTTGCCCCCCGCTCCTCTTTTGATCCCTAAAATTCTCTAATATTCTACCATTCATAGTTGATAACGCTTCCAAAAAGTGTAGTGTGTAAATAACTAATTAGGAAGCACATTTGTAATATGAAGTACGCGTGATAATTAATAGACGTAATATGTACATGTTGCACCAAACCCAGTAAATCTATACATACAATTTTTTATGCCATACCATAATGAAATTTCAACTAGATAATTGCAATTGTCATACTTTGACAAAAAAGTTGGACAACATTTCATGCAGATCTGAGCACTAGAAGTCCCCGAAAAAGGAGGGACCCATTGAAAAAAATGGCAAAATTTGTGTTTTGAGAAAAACGAGTTTTAAAGTTAAAATTGAGTTTGTATTTATAATAGATAATAATAAATTAGACGAAATTTGCACACCAAAAACAACAATTCTTTTTGTAGTGGCCACTGCGACAAAAATACGTCAGCATCATGAGTTTGTCCCTCTCGTCGTTTTCTAGCCGACTCCTCACAGACATTTTGCTCACAGAAAGGGCCATGATACACTTGCGAAGTTTTCACTCCATCTGGCAGAGCCTTGTGCAAATTTAAAGCTAGGGAGAAGTGTGACAGGACTGCGAAATCCAAACTAAGTCTACTGTCATGCCATTTTGCAGCCATGTTTGTGCCCATACCGTCGTACATAATGGCAATGTCGTCACTGCTAAGTTCTCTCACTGCGAGCTCTTTCGACCTCTCAAGGTTGGCGCTGACGTCATCCATTGCCGCATCACGAACTTTCCGGCTGGCGGGTGTGAATGACTTTTATGCATTCGCTTTTGCAAGCCAACAACTGCCGCAAATCGGACTATCTCCTTGTAGCCTCTTCCTACAGACCGCGCCGCACAAGGGCTTTCACTTGCAAGCGATGCATTTTTTCACTCATAAAGGAGATATTTACACGAGAAAAGCATTGTTTATCTCCGTTGCTCAACAAGTCATGGACCCTGCAAATAGGTTTCACAGCACATACAGGCGCGCAGCGGCGAAT
Organism: Rhipicephalus annulatus; assembly: GCA_013436015.1. NCBI lineage: Eukaryota > Metazoa > Arthropoda > Arachnida > Ixodida > Ixodidae > Rhipicephalus > Rhipicephalus annulatus. The sequence continues at coordinate 19,348 of WOVY01005668.1, forward strand.
GGCGGTCCCCGATTCATACTATGTGCTAAGGCAATCGTGGCGCTCGAAAAACGTGCAAAAGAGTGGTTCTTTTTATTATTTCTTGCGCTTCATCAGTGACAGAAACTGTTGTTATTTGCAATCAACTCTTGCAATCAACTCTTGCAATCAACAATGGCTAGCGGCCACGCATTATTTGAGGCAAGGTGCTCAAATACTGCACACTTTCGAACTTTTAACAGGCACCTTGTGCTCTGCAGATCAAATTTTAAAGGATTTCCAGTGAAGTCTCGACCTGTAATATTTTTTCCATAACAGTAGACGTAATAATCTTATCAAAACAGGCAAAAATAAAAAAAAATCGGTAATATTAAAAAACCTCGTGTTTTTCTACCCGCATCTCTCTTCAAAGCACACTGAACAAAAACAGCAAGAAAAAGGCGAAAGCATAGAAATTCCACTTGAGAGCAGCTTCTGTTCCGATAAACCTATTACTTTCATTTCTTTCTGAAGATCTTCCTGTATTTTTGAAACATTGCTTGCAGGCCGCAGCTGCACACCAGTCTTAGTGAGGCAGCACCTTGAAGGGCATGTTGTAAGATGTGTCTGCGGCATTACGTCAGTCGTCCTGCCCTGCTACATCTCTTTCTCCACTTCTGCTTTACATCGTGCACAATTCCTTCAACAGAAGTGCTAAGATGGCCTTTTTTTGGGGCTTTACTCTCCAGCCGGTAGCATTATTCACTGGCGGTGCTATTCAGATTCGTTTGAGGAACTCTACAGAGGGAATGTAGTGAGTTGAGAGACACGAGCGATAGCTGACGAAGTTTGCGAACCCGCTTCATTGGATGTTAAATGTCACTTGATCACACGGCCACTAGAAGTGGCAGTTTGTAAAACAACACCAGAACAGATGATACGTGCTCCAGCGTTCCCATTATTAGTGGACCCGTCTGCACATATTCTGCGGGTGTTGCGCATGGTCTGCTCGATACTTATTTTGCTACATACAGAAGCTACCCATAACACTATCTTTTACTACTTCCTGGCTATCATTAAAGAAAGCCCCTTTTTCATGCATTGCAGTGAGCGAAAAAATGGTGATTTCATGGGCATGAACGGTGGAAGGAATTTTCAGTCCAAACATTTCTAGCCTCATGCATAGTTAAACAGAAGTATTGGTTGCCACTTTCTTTTTCTTTCTTACATAGCCACTTGATACTTTCAAGAATATGAATGGGAATCACGGTGACATTGGTCATGATGTGGTGCAAGCATGGTGATCCGACAAAGGGAAAGATGAGGCCAAGCCGCGCAACATTCATACTTAGAGGGTGGTCTCACACTTTTAAGCTCGAATGCAGTGCTCAGATTTTGTGAAACATATCAGCCAATTCTTTCTGCAATAAAATGAGTTCCGCTCGCAATGCAATTAATTTGTAAAGCAGATGCAAGTTGCACCCGCTGAACTTAAAACAACGAATCTAATGATATCACAATAACGCAGATTTCTAATCTAAAAAGTGGGTATTTTTTATATGCTTTAGGAAGTATTCCATTCAGTGTGAAAATTTTATAATATTCGCGCTTTCCTACGAAATAAACAACACAGTACACGTTGTCGGGAAAGTTTAGAGGCCTGATCAAGCGCTAAAAGTGTCTGTCACTGTCTACACAAAAGCTAAATAAAATCATTGGTTTACATCATAGATCAGCAAAATTTTTGAAATCATGGAGTCATCAAGTGACATCGCCACTTGTTTTAAATTGGGCAGATCCCCGAGAAACTTACAAACTGCATGAGGTGCAGAAAACGTTTGGCGACGGAATACAGTCGACCGAGAAGCTGAAAAGGTTGGCTGGTTTGGCAAATACTCTATGACAAACGCATATGGAAACTTGGGAGTTTTTTTGGGACAGCAATGTCACACCCACCTGCGCACTTACTGGGCTTTCACGAATGTGACGGCAGACCTGTCAGAATCTGATCAGTTTGTGCACATGGTACCGTAGATATTTTCATTCCAGTTTTAAAACAACAGCACAGTGGTGTGGTATACGAAGTTATCGCACGAAGCGCTTGCTTCATTAGTGCTCGCCTATGTGGGTACTCATGCAATAGTATGTGATAGGCTTATCGCGAAAACTCTCGCAAAGTGTTGTTTTCAAGGTTCCGAGTCTTTTGTTTCAAACTTCATTGGGAATATACGCTTGAGTGCGTCTACGTTTCCTTCGAATGTCTAATTTCATAGGTGTCTGTGGTGGCCGATGCTGAGAGAATATGTGTGATGTCCCGCTATGATCTGTGAAGGCCGGGTGCCTAGAGAGTAAGATATAACTTGACCTACATGAGCGAACAAAATATTCGTCGAAGCTAAGCTTTGCTAGATGTAAATAGTGACCATGTTGTCTATTTCGTGCAGTTCAAGCTTTACTCCTGCTACCTCTCTCCGAGACTAGTCACTACCCACTACAACAAGCAAGTGGCAACACATCAATGATCTTTGAGAACACAATGATCACTCGCAATACAAGTGTTACCGTAATTTGAGAGCAAGTATTAAGCTAGGAAACACATTTTTTATCAATGAGTTGGCATACTTAAAAAATTGTTTCTAAACTTCAAAAGGCGTGAAGACACTGGACGTTTGTTCTGCTGCACGTGGCTGGTAACGCTACCGAGTTCAGACAGCCATCCGCACTTTTTGGTGCAGTTAGGTAAATATAGTTCATTAACTCACAGTTTATATCATAGTTACTGCGCACATGTAAGTTTGTTTTCTACCAACTTGCCCGCAGACTATCCACAAATGTTTCAGTGGGCCCTTTTCAAGTCATGGAAGCACCTCTATGAAAGACACCGCAATCTAATTGGGGTTCGTAGCCTCGGAAGTTATCCGCCATGCACTGATAAAAAAACTTGGGGGTTTAGTATTTTTCAGGTATGATTTGCAGATGATTCAAGCTACCTCTCAGTTAGCAACTGTAACCACTCTGTGCAATGTTTACAGAGGCTGCTTGGCCTTGTGACTTCTCCTTCTCTCCCGAGAAAAAAAAAAACGCGGCACGCAACTTGCCGCCACTCCTTCACATGTGCAGACTAGTCTTTCGAAAAAGGTCCAATGTTATACTACCCTTCAACCAGTGTCACGTGGAACACACACTGCCAAATCTTCCTCACCTCCCCATAAAGTAAAGACCACCAGGAAATGTCCCTACGAGTGTCAAAAATAGAAGGCAAGGTCAAGTTCCCTGTGTACTTCAGAGATGCTTCTGCAGTCCCCTGGCTACAATAGAGAGCAGCAAAGCAGGTCCTGGAATCCTCGGCGCAATAGTCAGACCACTTGCTCAGAAATGTGGCACTCTTTGTTAACTTATTTCTTTCTGTCACTGCGTCTTTTTTTCAGCAGCCTATTTGGGTTACATTGTGTATTAGAGACGTAGCGACTAAATTTACTCACTGGGCTTGACACTAAAGTGTGAAATCTGGAAAAATAACCCATACGTGTTTCGTCGGTTTATTCAGGTTTAGCGGCATCACTTTTAAATAACGTCGGAACTGACACGAAACAACTTCATGGTTGCTTTCACAGATGAGGCCACCACGAAAAATTATTTGATATTTATTATTTGTTCAAAATCTTTTGACTCGAGCGCTGCTACGCAACGTTTGTGAGCACTGGTAATTACAAAACATGACATAGTCCTGCCTATGTGCGGTAAATCTGAATAAGCAATAAAAGAAAAAAAACTAAATACGCACATATCTGGCAAGCAGAAAAAATGAACTAAATTCACTCTGTTTTACATTTTTCTAAATATGACAATTTTCTCTGCATAGAAAGGCCTGCTGTTTCAATATTGAAAATTTCAGATTTTTATCTTGGGTAGTTTTTCCACCTCGTCAGGATGGCCTTAACAAGTGCATTAATAAATTTCTGAATTCAAGCACTTATTATTCATGAGCTATTCTTCAAAACGCAAGACAACTTCGCATAGATATAGGTACATTGTAGCCTGGAAACCCATTCTATATTGTTCTACACAAAAAAGAAAAAACTATTCCCTCAGAAACCTACATTGTTCTGCTAAATTTGATTGAAGCCTGCATAAAATTCTGATTACTTTACTGCCTACATTTCTTCATAAAAACCTTTGCATAATGCTCTATGAAGTGGCTCAGCAAATGTCATTTGGTTATGTTGAACAGTTGTGCCACACTTTAAGTGCGATGGAGGCTTACAGCAAAAGCACTGGTCTTTGCTCGTACAGTTTTGAGTGCGATGCGAAACTGCTTCAGGCTAGGCAACAATACTAGCTGTCATTAGAAAGTGGAGAATTTAAGCTTTGTAATGTAATACCATTCACATCTATGGGCTGAGCATAGAACATAAGCAAACCGTGAACAAAATGCATAATGGGTGCTGCCGGTGTGGGTCTGCCACCTTAATATATCATTTTATTGGGCTAGTTAGTACATGCTTACTTAATTCTAAAAAGATGCATACCATCGGGTAAGAAAATTGAGGACAGAACAAAAAGGGCGTCACTCGCTACCAACTTTGTGCTCGAAAATTCCGCGAAAAACATAAGCGTAACCTCACACATTGCCTCACATGCTAGTCAAAAAACATGCGACAAGATTGACAACAAAAGAATTATGACAAAAAAGCCACTGAATGAAAAAATATTCGGAAGAATTAATTTCCCCACCACGCAGAGCAACAGTTTTAATACTAACATGCGGATCTCCATTTTTTGATGTAGTATGCTTCCATAATTTTGCGTCCTAAGGTGTCATTACTCTTTCCAAGGAACAGTTACAATGGAAAACCTAGCCTCACACCTGCGGGAACCACAATGTGCAGGTAAATGTGCCGGTGCATAAAGGACAAGATTAGGAACCAAGAACTTCCTGTGAAAAATTAACTTTCGGCATATTTGCCAGCAAATTGTTGTTTCTGCAATGTGAGGCTAGGTTTTTAGAGTATCCGTCCTTGGAAATAGGAATGACACCTTGGAACGTGAATTATGGAAGTATTCTACAATAAAAAGAAGGGAAATACAGATGCTTGTGTTCAATCTGTTGCTCTACGTGGTGGGGAATATTTGTTTCTTAGAATTGTTTTACTAGTTTTTTTGTAATCATTCTCTCGTCATCAATCTTATCGCTTGTATTTTACTAGCATGTGTGGCATTGTGCACGCACATGGTTGCTACGCCTATATATTTCGCTGATTTTTCAAGAAAAAAGTTAGTTGCGAGTGATGCCTTGTCTGTTCTGTCCTCAATTATGTTCCCCGAATATGAATCTTTGCACATTTCAGTATATACTGTGTTATTTTCAATAAGAAAACCTTTGCAACACCAAATAATTTCTGTTCACCTGTCCATATAGTTACAGCTAGGCTAAGCTGTACACAGAAAAAAAAGAAATAAAAGCATCAAACCATGCACCACAATAAAAATATCAGGATAAGCAAAACGGAAAAAGATGCAGCCTGACTGCTCGTATCTCTAAATCCGACCAAAAGAGAATGCTCTTTCTCTCAAAGGTGCAACGATAGCATGTTTAGACATGCGTCTGTTGACCTTGCAATCTTCTCCACTACTATCTCCCTGACCCTTTCACCTGAACTAATGCAAGAAACATGCTGTCTTCAAAAATGGGCCTATCCCATCAACCCACGCAAGCATTTTGAGAAACCTTTAAAATATTGTTCATAGAAAGCAACGGTGCTCACAGAGTGTTTCATTGTGGAAGCTTCTTGTCTGAGCCACTCACCCTCCTGCATGTCAAAGAACAAAAGACGCATTTAAGGGCTCAAATATCTTTCATTGACACAGCCTGAGCACACACACAAAACATTTGCTTAGCGTTTTTTTCGGTTGCAATAAGTAGTTATTGAAACACTCATCGTGGATGAAACAGTTAGTTACCTAGAAAAAGGTTTTACAGTGCTCAGCCACAATTTCGGTTTCAGAGGGCGCTAAACGAATGTGATGGGACGGAACATGGTTTTCATGTGTACATAGCTGGCTACATGAACATTGATGTTGTCACCACACAGACAACTTCCTTCATTGAAGGCTTTCTGGGTGCAGCGATAATTGCCTCTGAGATTTAAATTTGCATGAACCATAAAAATGCGTAGCCAGAGCAAGGGCTTCAGCCTTTGTGCTTCCATGCAAGTCTGCCTCATCTTCATTTGAAGAAGTCCGCTAGAAGAGCACTTGCAAGGGCTGCGAAAGCAACACAAACTTATCACGTACATAGCTTTGGGTTGTTATACAGAAACCAAAGGGGCGCTCTGCAAGTAATGGTATGACAAGCACTGTAAAGTTCATTTTAAGTGTGTACCATTATATATCACTTCTTGTTGTTTTGTAGACAATAACCGTGAACCCGCATATCTATCCCACAAATTAACACGCCTGCAAAGGCTGCTGCAAGCAAATGCATTGGGAGGGACAAAAGATTCAAAGATGCAGCACAATATTCTAACTGAAATTTATTACAAAGCAGTGTAGATGTATATACAGTCCTTTATTGAGAACAGACAATCAGCCCATGAAAAATATTGGAGACGTTATTAGTAGCTTATTGACTAGTGTACAGCAATTACGGTAAAAATGTTCAGAAATTAAGGTGAACAAACACACAACTTTCCAAGGACAAAGACTGGACATACAACCTTCTGATAATGCATTCGATGCTCTTATCATTTAGCTAAACGGAGGCTGTCCTCTTGTCCACATTATCGATTGTTTCCGAGCACGTAAACCGGGAAAAGTAAGTGGGCACGATTCATAGCACGTGATCATTTTACGTGTTAGTTGCTGAAAATAAGCCCTCCTACACTACCTAAAAGCTTTAAGTCTACAGGAACAAACGGTTCCTCACCATGAGTAAACAAAAGAAAAGTTTAGCGGCTCATTTTTCTTTGTTAAATGGATTGTGTTCACGATGTGTTTAAACATGTTACAGACTTATGCCTGTGATCAGAGCTACAGCCTTCTCAGTTTATTCAAGATGTTTATTTGCACAGGCAAAAAAGTACACAGCCTGTGCTTCAACACTCTCTCTCTACCACCTTGAATCTGCGAAAAACATGTACATGCAATGTACACAGTTGCCTTATTGCTTTCTTGGGCCTTCGATGTGGCCAGCCACTATCCTTCACGCCTAGGATCCGTCACATACGTAATAAGACTTACAGCTACCAACAAGAACACATCTTGCGTGAACTCCGTAATCTTAAAATGGTATGTTTACTCGGAAAATGCAACATCAACCTTGTTTGAATTATGTCAATTGCCACAGAGCATTCTGCAAAGGCAAGTGCATGTCCGCCTTTTAGCTACTTATGAATAACACGACACAAAAGCAGCAATGACTTCCAAGCACATGGTTCATACCACCAATACGAGTGTTATTGTCTGAGAAACCGCCTTAAGTTCAAAAAATTATTCGTGCCTCATTAAAGAAGCGGCTACGCTATTTCAAGAAATTGGAGCGCATCCAAGAAAGCTACAAAGTGGGAACGGCATGCCACTTCCAGCCTATTGATTCTGCCTAGTGAAACACCAAAAATTCATCCACAAAGCAGAAGGATCTTAAGCACCAGAAGTCATCAACCTTTATTAATGTTTTTTTTTCATTCAGCACAAGCCAAGTACAAGTCATTAAAAAACATTGCAATGATCAACAAAATATAAAGCGCCTGCCAGCGCAAAGGATATACTGCTCTGCGTCAAGGATGCTATGGAATTTTTTGAGCAGTATCCTTCCCTCGAAAGTGTTGAATTTTAGTGGCAGGTGTTTGAAAGTGTTTCTCACGCTGTTACTTGAGTCTACCTTTCCAGGCTAGGTCATAGAGGTGTATACGTAACGAAAGGGTATTAGTATTGAATCGACCACTGCATAAATCCTTAGAGACCTGCACTTGACCAGCATATAAAGGAACAATAATAACAGATTGCTAGGTTTCAGTGCTGTACAATCTCTTGCATGTGGGTAATCATTTACTGTTTAATTTGGTTGAATCTGTGAACTGAAAGTAGATTGTAAAGCCCAGTATGAAGTTTCTGCAGCACCAGCTCCAGCATCTTGTGGCAACACGTGAGATTTCCCGAATGTTTTACAATGAATTCCCGTTGCCTAACACAGCTTTTTACAATATGTTGCACAAGTTGGCATATAAGTCACAGCCATGGAAGCCACTGCTGCCTTTCTCATTAGGGCTCACAGAAAGAGCTAAGAAGGGGGCCATGCACAGGGCCTTGCAGAGTGCTCTGTGTGAACCTCTTTAACAGAAGGTGGTAGAAGCGATTTCAAGTAAGTGTCTAGACTTCATATTGCAGGTTCAACTAAAGACGAGTTGCCTCTAACCAACAATTTGCTCAGGAACACGCGATGTTTTAGGCGTAGAAAGGAGCTACTGACCATCTGAAGGGCTGCAAGAAAAGAAGACGGCTGTCGCAATCAGCATGCACAGTGTTTCTCACAAACTCTACCAGAATATCGAGAGAAAGTGCAGGAGTTGAAGTAGTGTTTATTGCCCTCGAAACTTTCTGACCTAGTCAGATTCATCAATCAGATGAAACGAAGGAAACACTGCCGCACTCATCACAGGCATAAGTACTTAACGTCTGTTAAAGGCATGATGTACACAATAACTGACATGCGGCAGGAGCTACATGGGTGAGATGGGACGCTGTCTTAAGGATAGACTTCATGAAACACTTAAGCACTTGAAGTGATATAGATGGAAAACGTGGTTGGTGAATTCTAATGAAGCCATTATCTGAAAAGGTTTATCAATGACACCCAGAAAGATATGCAAAAGGGAACAAGAAGTGTGCCGCGAGCAAACACAATACCCTTTGTTTCTGTTCCTTACGTGGAAAGTTGTTCACACACTGTTCAAATAGCACTTCGTTCACTGGAAATTAAACCAATTTTCTAGCCTCAATGTATCTCAGTAAACGTGCTCTCTAAGCCAAAAGACCGCGCCTCTGCGAATGATCAAAACAGGGCTTTTTGCAAGTTTCTGTTCGGTGGCTGCGATACCACTTATATTGGGAAAAGCTTGCAGAAAGTTGTGAACGAGTTTTAATGAACACAAAGGAAACTTCACAAAAGCCACGCATTCTCAGACAAAACTCATCAAACACTGCTTGAAAACGGGGCATGCTTTCGAAGTTCGTATTTGATGACGCTGGTTCAGGAAAAAAAGAGAGGGAAGAGACAGCTTTCCGAGTCGCGGTTAGACCGTCGTGACCAGCCAGCGTGCAACAACAATCACGGTCTTCATCCAGATAATCGAGTGTACACATACGAGACAATCAGAAAATTTGGTCACCTCCACACATTTTGTGCCAGTGCACACTGACGATGCCGCTCTCCTAGGAGGTGAAATGTCTGAGTAGATTTGTTAAATTTTGTTGTGTAAGTTGGAGTACATATTATAATCACGAAGGAGCACAGTACTCTTTTCTTGTTAGTTTGGCATATTATAAAATATTTCAAAAAAAATTGTGTATTCAAACAAAAACAGATATTTATAGACTTGCTTTCTATCTTTGCATACAAAATTCTCTCCTGAGGCAAAATAAACATTGCTACTCAGCATTATTGTTAGCCTTACCTACCGATAATCTACCATCCCATAATTATGCTTTTGCGAGAGAACTGTTTTCTCAAAAATCGCTATCTATGCTTCTGTTCTATTTGGCTACACCACCTGTGTCAATTGAAGAAATGCAACTGTTGACTACCAAATTTTTGGTTAGTAGTTAGCTCAACAAGTGCTGCTCCCTGTATCATATTGCTCCTTCTAATTTGAAAGCATTAAAAGAAATTTGATCCAATTTCATGCATTTGCATATAGTGACGTTTCCCAAATTTAATAGAATAGCACAAGCTCAGTTTTTAGGTCTACACTTATTCACTTAAAATAAAAGTTTACGTACTTCCTCGTCATGAAGGCACTGTATCAGTGGCTTCGCCGACGAATTCCCTTGAATATTATGTTAAACTGCAAATTCACAACAAAACATGGCTAACTCACGTAAAATGCATAACCTTCATTACACTGGCGTATATTTTGTTAGCAACATTCTGCCTCGTGCAAAGCAACCAAATACTTGCATTTTACGATATGTCATTTACAACGTACCGCCTTTCTGACACTCAAATTACTGTAATATTCATCACTCTTTAATGCATCTGTCGAAGCTTAAAGCACACTGAACAAAAAGAGGGAACAAAAACAGGGAACAAAAGAATCTGTCTTATCAAGTTACATTTCTAGTACATCGAGCTCTCCGTCCTGTTTCCCTGCTGATCCATGTCACCTCGCCAACGTCAATGTCATTGCTGAGTGATAAGCACGTACGTTTGCTTAATGCTTACGCCTCAAGTTCCTACCGAGTGCAGCCAAACTGTTGTTCGGAGCCTTCACCACATTGGCAGGACATTGGACTCGAGTTTCCGAAATTCTTCTCTCGGAGTTGAAACGTCGAGCGCGCCAGCTTCGGTACGTGATGTTCTTTCAAGTGAACAGTACCGACAGCCCTCGAAGGGCCAAGAAAAAGTGGCTGGAGTTTTACGCCTCTACTGGCAGAACGACCGAGTTCATCTGGCAACATATGCTGGCACACCTTCGGGCCATCACTCACAGGAAGAAACCCTCGCCGAGCAACCCAATTTACACTGCGCGTAAGGTACCCATCCCGGACCGTGTACAGTGTGTGTTAAGCTTGAATCCCAAGTTCGCCTCACAAGCTCAACTGGCACCTCCGGAAATGCTGAGTTTTGTAAGGCAAGTAGCCAAAAGGGCTCCCGAGGCGGAAACAGCTAGATGTGTAGCTGAAGGCAGTCAGGTTTTGTCGCCGTCTGCACCAGACCGCCATAATCTACCTTTTCATCGTGTTGTCACGTTTTTTCAAAGAGAAATCACTAGCCTTGTTGACCCCGTAGAGGCATGGGTGTTTGGCTGCGTGGCCGAATGAAGTGCTCCGCTCAAAAGCCAGCAATGCTATAAGTTCTGTGTACGAATGCCGAAGCGACTTGACGCTGACAAAAGTGAAAACTGAAGCCAAGAAATTGTGCAACGCCCTCAAAATAAGCAAACTTGCAAGATACATTGACAAAATCAAGAACATTAGCTTATCTTTATTTTTTAAGGTCAAGACTCACAAGGTAGACTGGCCGCTTCGAGTCATTGTTTTGGAAAATGGGACGTGGCAGAAGGAAGTGACCTTTTTATGAGGTAAGCTAAACTTGCTGACCATCGACGACCATTTTCTGGTGAATCGTTTCATTGACATCATTTCATTTCTCTCACATCACAACAATGGCTTAAGTGCCTGCGTTGTTGATATCAAGGATCTTTACTAGTTTTTACCACTTGACACGCTACTACAGTGCGTTGAGGACTGCATTGAACACTTGTGTTCAGTTGCGTTCGAGAGTGCTGCGGGCATAACGGTCAGTGGCTTTCTTGATTTCGTTGGCTTTTACTTAAAGACGACTTCCGTATCATGAAACGAAAGGACTTTTATTTTAAAAAAAAGTGGGCATCGGTTCATGCATAGCACCTGTTTTAAGTGAGGTTTTTCTCGCTCACCATGACAGACTCTTGGTTAGCTGCCTTGACCAAACGGGTGTCGTAAAGGTGTTTCCTTTTGTTGACGATTTTCTTGTGCTTTTATACTACGATGATCGGGGTTTCTAAGCTGAAGTTTGTAACATATTACGCCATTTTGATCAGTGCATGGCGCCTCTTATTCCGACGGTTGAGCTTCCAAAGGATGCTTTGTTAAGGTTTTCGATGTGAGAATAAACATCTCAAGTGATCAGCTTTGCTGAAATATGAACCTAGAGGAAGCTGACCTCTTCTACCGTACTTGTCGCTCTTTCAAAGCTCGCAAAGAGAGAATTGCTAGTATTTGTTTAATAAATGCCCTGCGAAGGTCTTGTGGCGACTCGTTAATTAGCAGCTTCGTTAAGCAGGCTTCCTGTCTAATTAGCGCTGGTTTCCCCAGTAATGTGCTGGTTTAGGTGGCGGAAAAGTTGCTTAGGACAGTCAAACAGGGACGAGAAGCACCAACTGCGTGGCTAGTAGCTCAAAGCGCGTGGATGTGATGCCCTATATAGATTGAACGAACATGTCTCTCTAAATACTAAACACACAACTTATAACGTTTATCAAGCACAAGCAACTGTTTAGGGACATAGTAACGCTCCACCGGTAACGTTAGCTTATCATACCCACTAGACAGTTGGCTAGGTGAATCGAGCAAAGTTACAAGTTGTATCTCCAGGAATGTGAACAAAATTCTGCTTTGCATCGAATGGCGCTGCAGCCTTCGTTTAATTAACAAAGTAGCAAGCGCCGAGTGCGTCCACCTCACACATAAGAAAAAATCGATCACTACCTACATGCATGTTGCCGGAGTTGTCACAAATTAGCTCTAGAAAGGCCGCGCCATTGCGCCCTGGCTTCATTGGTGTCATCGTCGTCAAAGCGAATCGGCAACCGCACTATCAAGACACGTAAAGGCTGCTGTTTCACGACGCCTCTTTTGAGTGCGGCAACACACTCTTGCACTGAGTAGAATACTTTGTCTACGTTATGGCGTGTTTCACTTATCTTCAGTTTCTTACACTGTCTTGAGGGAAGCGGCCACAGGCGTCAGCCATTACTTTGGAGTACTTCGAGCGCCCGCACACTTCGCCTATTCCTTAGACGGACGACTCGCACTTGATCCGCACTCAAAAAATCGCGGTAATATCGCGCAATTTAGGCACATCGTACGAAGGAGGAACGGCGCTTTCGTTTGTAAATTTATTGTTTCTATCTTCAATCTTCGTGTGAACGTAACAGCGCGTACACACGAGAGACGCACGATAACGTCATGCCCATGGAAACAAAGAAGGCAAGCAACAAGTTGCTTTAGCTGTGGACAGATTTTACTTCAATATATGCTTGCGAAAAAAAAAAGCTGTCGCTGCAATAAACTAAACAAAATGTAAGCTTTCTGGCAAAATATTTTATGAAATAATAAACGGTTATTCGAAGAAGCGATTCACACAATTTATTTCTTCTTCAGTGATTTTTTTTATTTTTTTTCAAGCAGAGCACAACCTTCTACAACTTCTACGACTGACTTAGTGTGGTTTTACGTTCGGTGCATGTCACGGACCCAAAGTTCTACAGTAGTTGTATCAGAGTCCTCAATGTATCGGAGGATGACTACAAAGCAGTACCAGTTTTATATAGTCCGGTACGCGGTGTTTCTAGTCAAAATATTTTTTTTGTTCTGAAGCAAATCGAAGCAAGCCGGCCTACCCAATCAGCCGATGTCACCGCTGCACGGGGCACTGTCGTGCGCATTAACGTCACACCACGCGCTCACTTTGAAATCCAGCGAAAAAGTTAACAAAATTAACACAGCTATAAGCAGGGATTATTGGCGCATCACTCTAATTTCGTGTGGTGGCTTACTCAATTGCAAGAGAGCCCTGGGAAACAAGCTTCAACTGCTCAAGCTTGTGTGTAGGCGTAAAAATACTTGTTTTCACCCGTGACCGAGCGGCAATCTATAGTGAAAAGATATGCGAGAAGCGAGTGAATATAAATGTTGTAGGCCCGTCTGCTCAGCTTTGGGTGCACGTTAAAGAACCCCAGGTGATCTAAATTTCCGAAGCCCTTCACTACGGCGTCTTTCATAATCATATCGTGGTTTTGGGACGTTAAACACCATACATCAATCAAAGCGAGTGAATACACTCACAAAACATATGCACACAATAATAGATAAAACCACCTACGTACATACTTGTGCGAGCTCATAGCGTATAAATATATTTATGTGTTAAATAAAACCTTCCATATGTGTTTGCAAGGCTTAGCAAGCTAACGCAGCAAAGTCATGTACGCGTGCACGGCTCAGTGGCACAGGTTTGAATCCCGCTGAGCCTCGATTCTTGTTTTGTTTTTTCAGATTTTGTGTATGTACTGCCATTTCTTCTATTGTGTTAAGTGCTAAAAGAGAATAAAATCAACATTACGTTCGTGTACGTATGTAGGACTGTGTTTCTTGCACAACAATTATTACTTTTTTATTGAATGAATTTTTATTCACCTATACATTCATTTATTTATTTATTTATTTATTTATTTATTTATTACATACTGCTGACCTGTTTACCAGGTCTTAAGCAGGAGTGGGCATACGAAAATGTTTTCTACAAAGAACTTGTTACTATAACGAAAATGAGGATTAAGGTGAACACCAGGTCTGTTTGATTCTGAAGTGACTTGAGATGTGAGAAAACCCCCAATCAAAACTTATTTGAAAAAAAAGAGCTTTTCACAGCCGAACCAGCTTCTTATTTAAGGGTAGGCTTGACGTCGGCGTGAGACTTGTCATGACTCATCGCAAGCTGTGGCATTTGCGGGAAGGCAAGGTCAGCGAGAAGCGGTACTAAAATCAATTTTAGTTGAAGTTTCTTCATTTGACAAAAATGAGGGCCTGCACGATTGTGATTGAGCCAAACCGAGGATTGGGGGTACAAAGTCAAGATAAAAAAACTGAACAGTGTTCGATGTTTGAAAACTTACCCTCAGTGAAAGGAAGAGTTGAGGCACACTTCGTAACCTCACTCGCAGGAGGCATTCTACGTATACATAGAGATAGGCTAAAAGGCCGATGTCACACGCATTGGTGAAATTTCTTTGCAGCACAGTTGAAGCATCCATTGAGAACTGAAGCGTCAAGAGAAGCTCATGCGTCCACACGTTACTGCGCTTTACATTGCTTGTATGTGTCCATGCAGTCACGATATATTTTAAAGCATTTGTTTCACCTATAGTTTTCTCATAGGTAAAACCGGCCCCTAAGTTGTGTCCTATATTGCACTACAGTTAAAGCGTAATCTTCACTATTGGCAGAAACAGTGCTTTTGAAAATCAAAAAAACAACACAGCTCTATACACGACCATCCGTGTATCAATATTAAGTACCATTAGGTGTCCGTACATATCAGTTGTGCTCGCATGCTTAGTTCTTTTGTGACCACTCCTTCAAACCCCTTCTCTGTAGGGCTGCAATTTATCAACCTTGTTGGCCTACCTGGCTTTCTTTTGTCTTTTCTTCTTTTTTTTCTATTCTATTTCATTATCCTGTGTACTTCACAGATGCATTACTCATGTGTATGATGACTCATAGCCCATCATAAAGCAGAGCATAAAGGTCGCTTTGATTGTGCACCTGTATTTTAAATTTTCTTACTTGACAACTTGCATGAAAGCTAATAACCAAGCAGCACAGCATGTGTCATGGGATTTTCAATGGGGATCTTCTGATTGGTGATGCAAATGTGTTATTGATCACCAGGGATATGAGCAAAGGCCAGCACACACAAGTACACGTAAATAAGTGAAGCACGCTTATTTTAAGCCATATATAGTGGTGGTAGAGTTATAATACCAGTAGGATCACAAGTTCAATATGGTCGTTCTTGGCAATAGCTTCCTCATGAACAGATGTAAATACATTAATACCTCTACGAAGCAAATGTGTGCGCATAGACATTTTGTCACAACTAAATAAGAGAGAAAAAAATTCTTACCAATAATTGAATATGCTTGTCTTCAGGTTTTGATTTGCATGGCACTGTGCATATGCATGGGAGAAAACGTTTTTCCCCAAGACTAGTCTCAGATGTGTTTAACGGCATCATATGCAGAACGCACAGATACCAAACCTAGTTTATTAGCCATGTGCACTTTCTCCTTCAAATTTTCATTTCGAAGGACTTCATCTGGTTCATTAGGTAGAAGTGTAGTGCAAGCCAGGGACCTATCAAGGTGACTGAGTAAGCGCTTATGATGCACATATAATGCAAGAAGTACTGCTTAATACTACTTAAGGAATAGTGTTCCTTCAGTTTGAGTCTTTTCGATTTGCAGAGCCCAGAGGCCATGTGGCTTTTTCAGTTGAAAGCTTTGCTGTTTTAATAGTATAAAGAATACAAAAAGTTTCATAACACAGACCCATGGCAAAAAATAGTTTTCAAATGGTTAATTTTATAGCAAAGAGAACGTGTCTTTCTTTCAAGTACCGACGAGCTGCTAAAAGGATCGCACCAGTAATTTCCACTGTGCATAAATATAGGCAAATAATTCTGTTTCTGAAAACATGTCCTCGAACACAGACAAATATTTTTTTCCATAGAAAAATTGTTTCTTTAACTGGATCATTTGCAATCATTTTTGTGTATATAGGTCTCTTACTTACAGAAGATGCGACAAATACAACTTGGCGTACAATCACTCATAAACCAGTAGTAAGCACACTCATTTGAAAAGTGCAAGTATAATGAGGGGCATGAGTAAAGTCAAGTATTAAAGTGAGTGATTACACATAAGAACAGTTGGTATGAGTATGAATGTGAGTGTAGTGATAAGTGTGGAAAGGTATGAGTACTTATAGGTGCCATCAATGATGAGCACTGTAATGTGCCCGTAAACGTTAGGTTGCATTGATGTGTATTTCCTTTTCTGACCTACTCCGCTAATCAGTTCAATATGATTAACCTGCCTGTTTTAGTTCTACTTTTTTATTTTTCATTATTTACCTTTGAAGCATAATTATGGGTATTAAATCGTGTGCATGAAGCTTCTTAGTTTAGACGAAAGTAAAAAATGAGGGACAAAAGTGTTTGATACGTCCACATCTTAAAACTGGCTACTTAATAACTTGGATGGACACAAATTACCAAGATGCTTATCTTGTAATTTGGGATCTTGAACAGTGAATTTCTGTGCGAACATATTTTTTTATTGAATACAACAGAATCGTGCCACAATTTGTTAAAGAATGAGGTACTTATTCAGCCGTTGAACGTGATGGTATCTCACTACTACCTATAGCATGGACCTTTCTCTTGTACAAACTTGAGTAAGTGATCACTTTGTTTGTGGCTGGATATTGTGAACACATCTACCCGTGCTCTTTAAACCTTTTTTGTTCAAACAAATGGAGAAAGGGAAGTTCTTGAAGCAAAAAACCGCTTGTGATTGCCAATAACCATTATGTACTGTGAAAAGACCCAATGAACACACAAAACGTCACGCCACAAACATTTGTGGTGTGTGGTTTTGTGTGTTCATTGGGTCTTTTCACAGTACATAATGGTTATTAGCAAGCACCAACCAGCCTAAGAACAAGTCCTTCTGCACGTGTTTGCTTCTTGAAGTTTTAATATGTATGACATGGTGCATATGCACATTACTTTGTAGTAAACGCACGTTATCAAGCCCAGCATCTTGGAAAAAATAAATCTGCATAATATGCAGGCCATGAAGGTACAGTACCACTATAATATCAACACTCACGCTTGTTCAACTCAAACTATCTCTGAGCTATATTTCAAGAGTTTCTTTAGGCAGAAGTTTAGTGTGTCCAATCGACATATCATGGCAACTAAGTATGATCTCATAACATACATATACTAACGGAGAAAATACTGCCTATTACTTATTAGGAAAAGTCCTACTTTAATGCGACTTTTCACAGTTATCAAAGCCTACAGGCTACAGGATCTGCTTCGATTCAAGTCAATGTTTGCATTAATTACTGACAATACCAGAAGGTCAATACCACAACTACAGAGAAACAAAAAACACTTTTCTGAAGTAATTTTATGACAAAGAGTGTTCATTGCCTGTGTTAATGTGTTTCTCCGATAGTTAAACTAGTCATTATTTGTTCGTCCTCAACCAGACCTTAGAAACGTAATTTACTCGATGACATGCCCCCCACAGATCATATTGTAGGCTTGAGGCTAACCAATTAATGTACATATGCAAATATATGTTTGTATAGAAAACTAACTTATTTTGAATCGAATCATTTGCGGTCATCAACATATACGTGGAGAAAATGTGGAAAGTAGCTCGGCATAATCACTTATATTGTATAGGCAACTCAATCATATTAAAGGCATCGGTATGAATATGAGAGAGTGACAAACGGTATGAGTATACAAGTGTAGAAACACGAGTGCGACTTACATGAGTGCAAGTTCACAAGTAGCATTGTGAGTTAGTGTCAATTAGTGTAAGTCATTGCGAGTTCGAATGTGAGTGACAACTCATGACGATGAGTGAGAGTGTGAGCATGAGTTATTGACGAGTGATGTGAGTAGACTGGAGCATTGACATAAATGAACACTCATTGTTGTGAGCTGGCATGAGGGGGCGATTGGGTTAGCATTGAAGGCGGGAATAGAAGGGATAATCTCAGTGTATGTGTGGATCTGAGTGAAGTGTTGGTGTGAGTCACATGAATGTGCAAGTATCATGAAACTTCCACCGCGCGCCTCCCCCCCCTACGGGAAATGATAATCATACCCGATTCGGCAGGGAGCTCTTGCTGAGTCCCCGACTAGTCACTGGCGCTTATTTTAGGACGTCCCACTAAAGGGAGGGGGCACTTCTTATAGCAGCGGGGTGCTTGCTTAGCCTTTTGTAGTAGGTGTGAGTATGAGTATAGGTTAATGTCAAGGAGTGTGAGGAGTTGTATCACAATTACATTGTATAAGTAGCTATGGATCGGAGCTGGTACTCACGCTTTAAGGTAACATTTATGTGCTAAAAATTGTATAGGTGTTTTTATACTTTTCTATATGCAGCACTGTTATTCCTGCGATACCTTAGCCTGTTTCTTTCTACTCAAGTGTGTATTTCTTGAAATTTATACATCACCCTAATTATCATATTTCCTATAGGTCTGCAGTATTGAGAAATAATGAAATGAATATGCTGGATATTTTGGTATGCCACGTTTTTTCTATCAGGCGGATGAATAATATTGTCGGTCGCCACTACCTTTTCCTTGCGAAGGGAAAATGTGAGGCAGATTCTACACACTCTTCTCTCAGGTTAGTCTTGTGTTTTAGGGAAAAGCTGAAGCCTGTTTCACTTCTGAGGTGAACATTGTGACTGTATGTTCATGCAATTTACGTGCACGCTATGTGTTTTTCCTATGTGGGTGGCTGCAACACAAGACACCAGCCGTGCATCTGTCACTTCGCGTGGTAGAAACCTGAATGGACCTTTTTTTTTTACAAACACCGATCGTTGATGACTTCTGGTTTCGTCCACTGATGTGCCTGTATAACTTAGGCGGGTCAGAGGAGCGTTAGGAAATAGCCCGCTCGCTTGCTGCAGTTTCTTTTCATCATTTGGCAAATTATATTCAAATAAATGTTCCTTTCAGCTTTATAAAAACTACAAGAGATTGTCTTGAACATTACGCACAATCTTTTTATCGGAAAAACTAATAGAAGGCTACCCTAACTCTTGAAAAAAAAAAACATGAGAACGTCATTTCAGTTTTCACGTTAAAAGGTGGTAAATGAGTGAGTGAATGAGTGAACAAACTTTATATACCCATTTTATTGAGGCGTGGGCGTAAATTTCACAAGGATGGTGGAGAGACCCTGTTTCTCAGCCGCCTCCCATGCTCACTGGATGGCCCATATTTGATCTGCCAGATCTGACCTGTTCAGCGCGGCTCTCCACCGTGCCCCAAGTTATTCAGGGGAGACTGCATTGGCGTTCTGTGTCTGTGCGCATTCCCATCAATATGCTCTAGGGCGGCAATTCTCATGCTACATAGCTTACACGAGTCATATGGGTATAATTCGGGGTAGATGCGATTTAGGTGATTCGAGTTGGCCAGTGTTCTAGTTTGATGTCGCCTCCAGTCAACAACCTGAGATCTGTCTAATGTGAAGCTAGGTGGAAGAAATCTGCGCCTCGACTTTTGGTAGAATTGAAATTGTCCCAGAATTTCAACATTCTGTCCCTCTCCTACCACTTCTCTTCTCCCGGTACCTCATGTGAAGCTCCATCGTGAGTGCGGTAAGTGAGACCTCGCGCAACGCGGTGAGCTTCCTCTTTGAGGTTGGGAATGGGGGACGCACACGGGGTGTGGGCTGAGAACTATATAATATACCTTTCTTCGAATTACGCGGAGGATATGAGATTCGCCTTGCGGAGGAGTATGTTGGTTGCCTCGGGAGATATTCTTCTTCGTGCATAGTTCCGGATTGTCGACTGCGAGTCGCTGATAATCATACCTAAACTTTTCGAAGATAATGGCCTGTGCTACAGCCCCCTCTTCCGCGATTTCTAAATTACGAGAGCGTATAGAGCACGCGCTTACGCATTTGCGGTCAGTGTTTATTACTGCCGCAACGTAGGATTTGTGACTAGGGTACTCCGCTGCGTCTACGAACACCACCTCCTTGTCTCTGCCGTGGGCCTTAGGTAGAGTTCTAGTGCAGCTTTCTCTTCTGTCCTGATAAGTTCGGGGTGCATGTTTTTGGGCAGATTGAGGACCTACATTTTTTCCTTGATCACCTTTGAAACCGATAGTTTATTTTCTTGTTGGCTATGGCAATTTATCCCCAACTTTTCAAGGATGCCCCGTCCTGTGCGTGTGCTGGCTAGTCTCTCCAACTGGGCAATCTGTTGCACTTCTATCAGCTCCTCTAAAGTGTTATGTAAGCCAAGTTGAAACAGGTTTTTCGTGCTGGTGCTATCTGGAAGGCCTAAAGCTTGTTTGTACGCCTTTCGCATGAAGGCGTTGATCTTGAGTTTTTTGGCTGTATACTAGTATAGATATGCCGCTACGTATATATCATGACTTATGGTGAAGAAATCAATAAACCTGATGGCGTTAGCCTCTTTCATGCCCTAGTGTTTGTTTGTGACTCCCTCGATTAGCCGTATTGCGTTAGTGACTTTGGTTACTAACTTCCAGACGGTTTTGCCGTGTGTACCCTTAGACTCGTTCATGAGTTTGAGGGCTCTGATCTGTTGCACTAAAGAAATAGTCCTGTCGTTTTTGGTGTGAAATATGAGCCCTTCGTAAGCACGGTCCCAGTTGTATCCCTTGGGTGCTCTGCTTTTAGGCGTGGGGCGATAGAGAAAGAGTTCAGATTTATCTGGCGAGCACTCGAGACCAGTACCTTATGATACTCCTCAATAGAGGGGACGGCCTCCTGTAGTCTCTGCTCTATCTCTCCGTCCCTACCTTCACACGCCCAGATGATGAAATCATCTACATATATTCAATGTTGTATTCCACACGTTGAGTTATTCCACGCCGGGAGTCCTATCATTATGAGATCAAAAAGCATTGGCGATATTACTGAGCCCTGCGGGGTATCAGTACTGCCCATAAGCCTTTCCTCACATCTCAGCTCTTAAGATAGGTGTTAGCTCTGTCTAGAAAAGCGTGTTCCATCAGCTTCCCAGCACTGGACGTTAGCGATATGGGGCGTAAGTTCGACAGATTGGGAGGTTATCCGGGCTTGGGGATGAAGATTACTTTAGCTTTTTTCCGTCTGTTTTGATATAGTGCCCTCGATTTAGCACTCATTATTATATTGCGTGATGTTCTCTATGGCTTCGTCGTCAAGGTTCCGCAGTGCTCTGTTGACGATCCCGTCTGGTCCGGGTGCAGACTTGGTGTTTAGCTTCTGTTGCGTGGCCCTGATTTCAGCCACGGTTAACTCCTCATCAAAGAGCTCGTTCGGGCCTACGGTATAAGGACCGTGCTCTATGAAGAACATGGCAGGAATGTACGTGGTGCTAGCCTCAGCGATAAAGTACTCCTCACTGCCGTTATACTGGTGCACCAGTTTATGCAAGGTTTGCTCGTGTTCTGATTTTTTTATCTGGGTCTAGCAGGTGTTTGAGCATGCGCCACGTCTGGCCAGCATACATTTTACAGTCGAGACTATTACAAAGTTGGTCTCATTGCTGTTTGCTTATCTGCTTACAATGTTCGGTGTGTTTGTTCAGCTTGGCTATGCGCTTGCGCAAGGGTCTGTTGTGCCTCTGTCCTTGCCACCTAATCTGCAGAGAATTATTGGCCTCCCACTTGTGTGCGAGACGGCTATTATTCTGCTCTAGAAGTGGACTTGAAGTGACAGTTCGTGTTGCCTCGCTGACGTCGTTATTGGCATCTTCGACCCAATCTTCGAAATTGCTGACAGGGTGTTGTTTTTTCGCGTTTCTGACTTTTCCAAACTTATCCCAGTCGGTCCATCTATTTTGTATCTGAATTTATGCGGCAGCCGAGATTTCTATCATATTTCTAATATTAGATGATCACTTCCCAATCATCGAATGTGTTTTTTTCATTTAGAGGTCCCCGCATTACGAACTAACGTTAAGTCTGGAGTGGTGTCTCTCGGCAGACCAGTCCTATTAGCGTAGGAAAGTCAGGGTGTGATGAGAATTACGCCTCTTTCTTGAACATCCTACCATAGCGTTTTTCCTTTGGTTCTTGTGTATTCGCACCCCCAAGCACTGTGTGGAGCGTAAAGTTTCCACCTATGATGAGTGGATTGGGTCCCGCCATATTCTACAGTATTTCTTAAGAGGAGAAGGAAGCGTTGCCGTATGTGTGCAGGATTGCTGTACAAATTCAGAAAAAAATATGCTTGAAGAGAATTTTTGTAGGAGCAAGTTGTACGAGTATATACTTAATTTTTGTGATGCATGTGTCGTGACAGATTGCTACGAGTCGCTTCCTTACAAGAGTGGTTAGTGTTCTACTACATCCTGTTGGGGGGCCGATCGCTTGATAACCCTGTAGCTTAGCTAAACCACGGCTTTCCTGCGAAATTAGAACATCCAGTTTGGTTCTGTTCCTAAGGTGTTGTTGCAGGACAGCACTCTTCTTTTCATAGCTCCTGCAATTCCACTGCCAAATATCCGCGTATCGTTTTCTGGGCTACCCTAAGTTGAGTTGGCTATCGAAGAGGGAGGTAGATGAAAGGAGTCAGGCCTTATTAAATTAGTTGATATAGCTGCTGATGCGGTGCCCTGAGATAAGTGTGAATTGGCTTCAGTGCTCATAGGAAGGCTGGTAGCTGGAAGTACCAGAGGTGTGCTAGGGTTGAGATTGGCTACGTTAGCTTCAATTTTATCTAGTACATTTATGTTCAAGAATACTAGAAGCGTGATATTGTTGGTTTCCTCTGCCTGTTCCTTAACTGCTTTCTGTATATCAGACAATGTTTCATTATTTGTTGAGGTTCGCGTCATAGTTTTGTCATTATACACCTGAGCTTTTCTTTCAAGAGGTTGCGGGTACTGTGCACGTCCATTAGTTTATCTGGCATTTTTTCGAGGCGCTCTTGGGGTGTGGAACGTATTTGACTAAATGCTCCTTCAGCGCAGTTTTAAGACTTTGAATTTTCTAAGTAAGCTCTGATATCAATTCTCTAAGCTCAGTGTTTTCTTTTTTCTGCTCGGCTATATCACTGACATTATGCGCAGTCTTCCCCAAAGGCTCAGGGTGCGTTTCTTTAACCACGTCTGTCCAGCTCACCATGAATGCTGGGTTCCCTTGATTGTCATTGCCACCCTTTGGCTTAGCCCGGGATCTGGAACCGGATGGAGGGCGCCTTCTCGTGCCCGGACACTAGAGATGTGGCCGCTTTGCTTTGTGCAGGACCAGGATCTTGCTTTGGACGTAGGCATTGCCCTCGTCTGGAATTTGGACCTCCCGCGTACGGTTGGCTTGGTGGTAGAGGGGTAGCTCTCCTCGTGTGTTTGTTGCAGTTGTCAGAACCACTGGCATTGTTTTAAAATATAGGGTGTCTTGAACCTGGCCTTGCAGAGTTTGTCGGCTTTGGGATGATCCTAGCTGTGCAGCTGACATCGTGGTTGTCAGTGGTGGTCCTCATTCAGATCAGGCGTTCCACAACCCGCACATAGCTTGCATTTCGCCTCCAACACACGTCGCTCCTGTGCCCAAGTCTGTTACAGTGTTTGCAAAAGTCCACTTGTTTCCTGTATAGCGAACATCTTGTGCGCACTCCTTTGTACATGACTTGCATCTGGACTCTGCTGCCGTCAAAAAGGACTACCACTGTCACAGTGTTGCCAAGACGTTTGGCTGCGATCGCCATAATATTTCGGGCAGTAATAATTGCTGCAAGGAGGTCCTGTGGTGTTTCGTTTAAGGGAACTCCTTCGATTACACCTTTGGCAGTGAGTTTCGTGGCCGTCTCGTATGCTCCCACCTCATACAGCTTGTCGTTGGTTTTGATATGCTCGACACCTTGGTATTTGTCTACATGGACTTGATTTGGGGTGCTGACGACCAAGATGTTTCCAAATTATTCGGACAAATCGTGTCCGTCTCTCTTTAATCATAAGAAATCTCGGCCGCTTCGTACACAGCTTTGTCTAGCTCCGTTAAGCTGAGCTTAGATCGCTAGAGCTCTCCTGTTTGCCTCATAAATATCTTGTAATCATCTAACGGAAGTCTTAGAATTTCGCTGGCCCTGAATATTCGGAATATCAGATTGACACCGCGCGTTCTGCGCGTTCTGATAGGGCTAGGGCTACCACGGCGTTGCTCGTTACCTTCCTTAGCACGTTTTCTGATTCGAACTTCTGTCCATTTGTTGCCTATGTCATCTTCCCTTTGGGTGACGTCTTAGTCTTCCCGTTGGGTGGAGTCTTCATTCTGCTTCGATACCTTCGATGTTGATCATTACGGCCTGTATGGCATGAACGCCGAGGCCTGGCTATTGTGAGGCCACCCTGTCGACGCGGAGCGCCGGTCGTAGAAATAATAGACGCTTCTTGGTTGGAGCTGGTTTTCGATCTTAATATTCTGAAAAATGATCACCCACCTTAAAATATCATTCCTTCTGATTCTCGGTGACGAGAATAATCAGATGGTGTATAAATCCGAGAGTTGTCTGGCTGTATGCGCTGCGGAATCATTTGATGAGAACGAAGCCAACGTGAAGAGCGTCCATTCATCTCGGCGACCGCAGTGACCGCTCTGGTAAACGGCGTGACCGAAAGCAGGCGCAGCGCTTGCAATCTTGATATCGTCTATAGACGTGACGCGTTCATTTTGCCGTTTTTTCGTCAAGCTACGCACGCCGTGTTGCTCGTGGTCATTCTGTCTGCTGTGTGTATATTGGTTAGCGGCTTTTCTCGGCTCATGGTGGGCATATATTCTGCGATATAAGGTTCCTGAGCGTATTAATTTAGCAAAATTACTTTTTGCATGTTTTTTAAAGGAAAAGCTCAAGGAATAAGCAGTTGCGATTTGGCGCCCGTTATATTCACGTGTTGTTTTGTCTGTGACATCGTCATTTTGGCGCGGGACAATTTATTTCTAAATATCTTCACTTTTAAGACTTGACCTTTCCCTTCTTCAACTTTTCTGGCCGATTCTTTCTGAATTGTCGATATTATTATTGTGTACAATCAACTTCATGATAATGAAAAAACTTTATTTAATTAGCCGAAAGATCCTCCTCCCCTTTCAGGTGCGAAAGGAGAAGAGAGGATCAAATTTAGACGACGGCCATGATCTCATGGACCCAGGCGGTGTCTTCGGCCTGCCGTATTAGGCGGGCTAGTATTTGAGAGTCAGCCTGTGGTACACGGCATCCCACCCACTCCTGTCTGGAAATTTGCCTCTCATGTGGGCCTGCAGGCAGGCCCATAAACTGTGGCTCGAGTCCACCCTGTTGTGGCAAAATTTACACTTGTCCGAATGAAGTTCCGGCACGCAGCGGTTCATTGTTACCGGACTAGGAAACGTATGGGTCTGGAGTAGGCGCCCCGCCACCGCCTGTCCTTTGTTCAATGGCGAGTGTGCGGGAGCATAAATATTCCTGCTTAGCCTGTATTACTGTGTAATATCTCTGTAAGTGGCCATCTGCTCAAATCTCTCATCGTCTTTCCCACTCGACCAGCGCAATCCAGAGGCTTGGTCTGTAAGTCCTCGAGCTGTCTGTTGTGCAGCCTCATTGCCGGGAAAGGAGGAGTGAGCGGGTGCCCAGACTATATCTATTGTTCGTTGGTATTTGCATCTAGCCAATATTCTTAAAGCTATTTGGAATATTTGGCCTCGTGTAGTTTCTCACAGCCGACTGCGAGTCGCTAACAATTAGTGAAGTTCAGGTGCTTGCTGCTTGCTCCGCCTCTTCTGCAAAGCTCGTTCTCACCGAGCCGCTGACTTTATGATTTCCTTTGTAGTCCACTACTGCTATAGTGATGATGTCATTTCCTTTGTATTTGTCCGCGTCTACGTGTGTTGTTTCCGGTAATTCTTTTACGTTTTTATTTATCATTTTCGCTCTTTCAGCTCTCCTTGCCCTTGATGGTCGGGGTGCATGGTTTTTGGAATTGGTAAGATTACTAAACATTTCCTTATCTGATACAGAATACCCTTCTTGGCGCCAAATTGATTCGCATAGTTTACACCAATTCCTCTGGTGTGGCTCTGCCCGTTTTACTCTTCCTTAGTCTTTCATATTGTGCAATTTATTGAGCTCTATAAGCTCTTTTGATGTGTTGTGAAGCCCTAATTAAAGTAATTTCTCATTAGAGGTAGTAATTGGAAGTCCGATTGCCTGTTTGAAAACTCTTCTAATGATTCTGTCAATCCTTTCTCTCTTGGCCACTTGCAGCTTGAGGTATGGAATTACTTATACAATACGACTGACGACAAAAGCCTGTACCAGTCTTATCATATTGTTTTCCTTCATACCATAGTGACGGTTTGCATTTCGTTTAAGTAGAGGCATAATGTGCTGCGCACTGGTTTCAAGTAATTTATTCGTCTCTCCGTTATGCCCGTTCGAGCTGATTTGGAGTCCCAGAATTCTTATGCTTTCGACCGTAGGTAGGTATTTGCGTTTTTCCAACAAAGACTTTAATGTTAGGTTTTCCTGGATGCTTTTCCGACACCATGTCGGGTTATAGAAAAGTAGTTTCAATTTTTCCGGT
This sequence comes from Rhipicephalus annulatus, assembly GCA_013436015.1. Classification (NCBI taxonomy): domain Eukaryota; kingdom Metazoa; phylum Arthropoda; class Arachnida; order Ixodida; family Ixodidae; genus Rhipicephalus; species Rhipicephalus annulatus. The sequence goes on from WOVY01005668.1 coordinate 46,191, forward strand.
GAACATTGTAATCCTGTATGGGTGGCGTAATCTTCGACAATATTCACTGTGGTTTGCAATGTTTTCTTTATGTATCCGTCAATACGCTCTGCTACCCTTAAGGTAATGTCATCTGCATAGAGGCTATAATGGAGTCCTGGAATTTCCTTCAGTCAGGTAGGGAGACCTATCTTGGCCACGTTAAAAAGAAAGGGGGATAGGACTGAGCCTTGCGGCGACACCTCTGCTGGGCAAACTAAACTCTTGGGATTCTACTTCACCTAGTATTATGCTTGCAGTCCGGCCAGTTAAAAAGTATTTCATACAATCGTACACTCTTTTTCTTACACCTAACTCTTGAGGATTGGCAAGTACCCTATTGAAAAAATATCCACCATAGGAATGGTTGATTCCGCCATCCACCACTCTGGTGGATTATGGCAGTGGAAAAGATGGCACATGGTGTACGGTGGCGTATGGTGGATCAGATGGAGATGGCGCGCTCCAGCCGGCAATTTCGGAGCGTGAAGGAGTGTCCGGACCACCGTGGCGAGCTTTCAATAAAGAAAAAATAAATATAATTGTATAAAAAAAGGATTGAGCAAGCACCCGTAAAAATATGCGCTAATGTGAAATCGAACCTGGTACCTCCGAATCTTTACCTCGATACACTAACCACTGCACCACGCCTTTTTTTTCTTCATTACCTGTGAACATTCAACATTCGCAAACAAATATACATCAACAAAGGAGAACCATGAAACGAAGAAAAAAGGTAAAAGACGTCATACTTGACAGGCTTTTGAAAATTTTTTCATCAGTAAAAAACTTTTTACTTGTGGAAGCCATTCGGGCACCTCCTGTTGAACCTTTTCTAATTCCACAATAGAACAGACAGGTTGAAAGAAGTATTGCCTAACCAGACGTACTTTAACATTAGCAAGGCACACCGCCATTCCAGATTGTCAAATACCATGCAGGCCTAGTAACATAATTAGGTCGAAAGGTATTCCTTCTTCGTTTGATACTGGTAGAAATCTGATGACATAGGCATCGAGAGGCAGATATTTTTGTCAAAGTCCTCTGGGGAACATCCCAGAAAAAGAGTGCATCCCAGCAGTCCAGGAAAACATGTTCGATTGTTTCTGGCTTTTTGCAGAGCAGGCAATCAACACCCCAAGGAACGAATAAACATTTTTCTTGCATCCATGGTTTCACGGGCAAGGTCCCAGTGTGGAACCTAAAGAAAAAGGTTTGACTCCAAGTGATACCTTCATTTTTTACACGGCTTAAGACATTTTGGCCTGGGCCTTCACGGTATAATATTCTATATACGGGAACAGGAAGAACTGTTTCTACTAAATTTCTGTATAAGGTTTTAGGCAAAACGGTTTTGAGGTATTCCAATGAAAAAACGTGTTTTTAGAAAAAGACATGAATCAACAACTTCTTTTAGAAATCCTCTAATGCTTGCATTCGTGTGACCAGATGCTACCACAAATTCTGGCAACCGTCTTCCAAGCCTAAGCTGTATAATAGTACGTGTGAATGAGTCTCGATTATTTCGAAAAAACATAAGCAGATTAACTAACTGACAAAGGTACAATTGACACAGACCATGTCCACCAGAGCGAACCCGTCTGAATAAATTAGTTCTACTGGTTCGCTTTAAAAAACCCACAAGAAAACAGCAAATATTGCACATGCCTGGTGCACATGCCTGGTTGCACATGCCTGGTGGTCTTCTACAATGTTATTAATAACTCTCCGCAGTCTCTTTGCTAGCACATTTACCATAATCTTGTAGTCCATAGTTGATAGGCTGATTGGCCTGTACGATTTCACTTCACCCAATTTAACTGCGTCTTCAGTTTTTATACTATAAGATAGCAGAATATAGTATGAGATAGCAGAAAAGAAGGTTGCCGAATTTTTATGTTCAAATCTTCGTTAAAAACCACTGCTAGGATCGGTGCTATTTTGTTTTTGAATTCCTTATGAAATGCGGCTGTTAACCCATCAGGTCTTGGGCACTTCCCCAAATGGAGGGCAATAATTGCTTTTGTCACTTTCGGTTCAGAAATAGGACATTCTAAACTGTCTTTTCTGCTGTCTTCAACTTTTCGCATTAATTTTAAAAATTCATTCTTGAACTCATCCACATTTACTTCACATTTATTAAATAAAGTGGTGTCGTACTCATTGGAAGCATCCTCTGTACATCTCTGTTCACTTGTAACGTTACCCATGTATTCAATCTGAGGCATAGCATTCCGCTGAGCATTTCGTTTTTCGAAACCAAGCATTCTTTTGTTTGGTTTTTCTCCTACTATCATTTTCTCTGCCCTTGCCCTTATTTGCACGCCACGATACTTCTCCTCATCAGTTTGTTCGAATTTGGACTTTACTGACCTTATATCATTAATGAATAAGCCTGGCGTTTTGCTTTCCTGTGCTAGCAGTTCTTTCAGATTTAAGCGTAGGGTTCTTTTTTTCTCACTCTATACGTGTTTTATTACACATGAGCGTTCTATAGCTTTCAATTTTATATACTGTTTAAATTGTTCCCATTTCACTGCATACTTTTAGTCTGCACTATGTTTACCAACGCCTCTCGAACACTGTCCATGAATATTTCATCTTCCAAGAGATCAAAATTTAGCTTCCACGTGTCCAAGTTAAATACTGGTCTACGATTATTTCTTTTACCTATTACAAATGATACTAAGCAGAGATGACTAAATGAAATAGGGAGGACATTGTACTGACTGATAATGGGAACTAATTCTAAGGACACGTAAGCCCTGTCTAGACGCGCATGACTGGAGCCTTGGAAATGCGTATATAGTGTTAGTCCTTTACCAATACACTCTGCAACATCCTCAAGGTCTAAGTCAGAAATCAGATGTATTAACGCGACTGTGCTTCAGTAATTGAAATTAGATGTATTTGTTTTATCATCGGCACTGATCACACAGTTGAAATCTCCCATTAGGACGACTAGGCGATTGCATTCACAATAAGTACGAATTTCGTCAAATGTTGCACACCGTTCATCAACTTTAGGAGGTGCATATAAACAAATCACTCGCCACTTAAGAGAAAAGAAGGCCAAATCACAAGCAACAAACCTTCCGGATGAATCAGACGTGAGATTTTGAACAGTGGCGCCTAAACTATACCGCACAAAGATCACACTTCGTGCCAACCTACAAACTGCATGACTGACGCTGGCGGTGTAGCGTCCGGTGAAACGTTGCAGTAGGCTCTCAGTGGCGTCCATGCTCTCCACTTTGGTTTTCTGAACTGCAATGATGTTCAGCTCTTGGTGTATGGCTAGTCTGTAGAGCTGAGTCGGTTTCTTTTTGGAAGCAAGTCCTCGTACGTTGAGCATTGCTGCTTTCACGAACCCGCTCAGCGACGCGATCGGTGAGCGGGTCCTAGCTGAGAGCCCTGCAGGTTCACTTATTAGGTTTTCGTGGTCCAGGGTAGATCCATGTTGTTCACCTTTAGTTTGAGCGGCCATCGTCGCCTTTGAGCGACGACGACCGTTGTCGGGTAGCGTTTCGTTTCTTGCCTCCACTGACCACCTTCCACTGCACTTCCGACTTCACTTGTGTTTCATCTGCTTGAGCGCCATCGTCCGAGTCGCGGCGGCGCTTTTCAGACGCCAATTTTAATTTTATCCTTAGGGTATCCCGGTCACCTAGCGAATCCTAATTTTTGTGTGTTTTGTTCGCCAAAGAGTACTGTGAAGCCGAGTTTAAAGGAGTCGCAGTGGCGTTAGCCTGGGACGCCGGCGTTTCAGGGCGCGTTGCTTGCAGCTGCGACGCGGCGTGCATCGTAGGCGCAGAACGCGTCTGTTCGCTCGTCGTTGGAGCCGTTGGATTTCCCATTTACCGCCCGGCGTTCGTGTCTAGGGCTGAAGAAACTTGCTTGCTCTTGTTCAGCACCAGCACGTCGTCCGATATCGTCTGCGTCTGGAGTGTCGCAGGCAAAGACGCTTGTTCAGATTCCTCCTTATCCATGAGATTGATATGTGAACTTTAACGTCCCAAAACCACCATATGATTACGAGAGACGCCGTAGTGGAGGGCTCCGGAAATTTCGACCACCTGGGGCTCTTTAACGTGCGCCCAAATCTGAGCACACGGGCCTACATTTCCACCTCCATCAGAAATGCAGCCGCTGCAGCCGGGATGTGAACCCGCGACCTGCGGGTCAGCAGCCGAGTACCTTAGCCATTAGACCACTGCGGCGAGGCCCTCATCCATGAGAAGTTCACTCTGTTGAGTCTCGGGTCGTCACCCTACAGCTCGTGCGTATGAGCGGTTGCACTCGTCCTGCTCATGACCGAAAGAGTGCATTCGCCGTACCTTGGAACCTTGCAATCATGTCGCATGTGCCCCGTGCTTCAGCATCGCGAGCACAGAAGAGGTCTTCCTGGCACCCCGACCAGTGCCGTACTGCTGCCAACACGCCCCTGATGGGGCAGTTGATCCGCAGAAACGCCGTCTCGTAGTTCCATGCGTATTACACGAGTTCGATTCAAATCCTTAAAAATTCTCGACTGTTCATCGGTCATCGGTCACCTCCTTGACGTCGCCGTGTCCATAGAAAGCACGTCGAATAGCGTTTTTTGTAACATCAAACGCTAGCCAGTGCAATTTTATCTTGACTTCTTGCCGCGTCGGGTCAATGACGAGACATACCCGGTCTTTAACTTTGAGAACGCCTGCGTCTGTCACCGTTTTCTTTGCTTGCTCGGCCATCATGTTCAATAACCCCACGGCGACATCTGATATGCTCTGATGCCACTTACTTGCTGTAGGACGCCCAAGTCTTTGAGGGGTTTCCTGAAGTCGTCAATGCGATACGGTCGACCACTGACGTCGCAGAGTAGAGCTACTGCCCGGCGCATCGCTTCACTTGATGGCAACGAAGACAGAATATCCTGTAGTCCTTTGGAACGAAGGGAGACGCTATACCGCGGCCGGCGTCGGCCGCTGTCACTGCTCTGGGCGAGCTTTCCATCCTGCGTCTGCTCTAACCAGCGTCCAGAAGCAGAATGACCACTGCGCCACGCCGACAGATGGCTATTAGGTGGTAAACAAGTAGTCCACTCAGAAAGTCATTGTTTAACTTCAGTTCTGTTTGTTGCTTACTCGTGATTGACGCAATCTGCACCTGCTTCTAGCATTTGCACATTTGATAAACACGAACAAATGCTGCCTGTATCAATTGCGACTGCGATAATGGCAACAGCGCTATGTTTTTTGTTGCAATTTACAACTGCAAGAAAAAAAAAACACCTCAGTAGACCAAGGAGCAGGTAGAGTTTATCGGCGGTTACTGCCAAGTTTAATATCCGTTTCTCGCTCCTACCAATGAGCGATATCTCTTCAGGCTTTATGATGCTTTGATGCTCATTCGATGGATACGCTCCCACAGTTGCTTTTGTTGTTTTTCGCGCAACGCACACCGAAGTCGTGCCGGTACTTCGTTGTTGCTCTGTCGTTAGGAACAGCTGCATAACGGCTTTTCCAAAACGAATGCAGTGCGCCAGAAACATTACGCTCTCATATTGGTTTAGTAGGCATACGAATTGACGTGTCTATAATTTCGCATAAGAGCCAGCGAAGCTCTGGCGAGTGTGACCGGTGGCTGTCGGTGAGGCAAGGTGCACCTTTGGTTGAAGTGCTGCAACCGCGTCGTATTGAAGTTTTTTGTTTCTGGCGCGGACACCGTACACAATAATAAAGGCTTCATTTAGGATGAATGATGCCGCAGCTGTGCTGTATTTTCATTTTTACTTGTCAAATTTGTGTATTCTAAAACCCAGGAGTGCTGATAACACTTGTACGGGCTCGGTCGGTATGACTTACCTTTGGTAGAAATAATGGTGGTAAAACAAAAGGGTGAAAATCATGTTCACTGGTGCTCATCTCGACGCATGTCGAAAGTGAAAGTTTGCATATTCGCATGCAGTTTGTTAACTTGAAGGGACGGCTCAAACAATAGAGTGTGCAAGAATTACCAGAGTTGCGCTGCTAGCGTGGCGACATCAAGTGACCGCTGTGTTCTGCTCTAACATTGAAAAGGGCAGTTGCGAACTGGAGCCCATTTATTTGCCGACAACTGCTCGCTGATGTAAAACATTTATTCTCATGTTCACAGCGACTACTCTAGTCTTCTAAATATCACTTCGAAGAAACTCATTGCGGATTTCAAACTGATATATGTACGTGCGCGAAATGTAAACATATTCCCGGCTGGATATTTTATGCTCCACAAAAATTAAAGCGTTGTTGACACCACAAAAATAAATAAAAAAATACTAAAAACGTAATGAGCAGCAATGGTTTCTCTTAACAGTAAACATATATCTATGCGCATTCAAGAATGAAACACTACAAATAAGTGATTTCACATACTGTCATGTGCTTTTCATCATGCCACCGCCACCCACGAAGCTTTCATCATGCCACCGTCATCCACCTCGCTCACCAAGCCTCCCACCAAACACGCTTTGCCTCGCCACCATGAGCTGGCATTTTCCACCGTCACCACCATTGGCTCACCACCACCACCTACTTTTGCCACCATTTTTTCCACTTGAACCGTCGTGAGCCATTATGCCCACTACAGTTTTTTTTGACCATATCCACAAATATTTCCACCATATTCACTATTCTTTCCCCTATATACACCAACAATTCCAGAATCCACCAACCCAGGATTTTCAATAGGGTATAGCTTTATGTGATGTATTATTGAATGCCTTTTTAAGATCTAGGCTAACTATGACCTTTTTGTAGTGTGACCTATATCAGCTATTTGATGTTTATTATTAAGCATTATGTCCTGGGTAGACAGTTTTGCCCTGAAGCCTACCGTTGTATGAGGAAAGAGCTCTATGTCTTCCATATAGTTTGACAGCCGAATGAGGATTACATGCTCTTATAACTTTCCTATGCAGGATGTCAGGGAAATAGGCCTAAGGTTATTAAGATTTATTTTCTAGCCTGGCTTGGGAATCATTATGTTTCTTGCCGTTTTCCATTGCTTGCGTATCTCACCTTTATCCCAACACTTGTTCATATATTCGGTGAGGGCTGTGATAGATTTCTCGTCTAAATTTCTGAGCGTTTATTTGTGATTCCATCGGGGCCCGGGGCAGATGTTGTGATCAGTTCTATTAGTTCCCATCGTACCTCGACGTCTCGACGGCTAATATGGATCGGTTAAGGGAATCATTTTCTTTACCTCTGTACGAGCCTAATAGATCTTTGGTTGTATCCCCAATATATCTCTGTCTGATTTCTTCAATCAGTTCTTCCTCCGTGCTTTTGTTTTTGTATACAAGTCTAAAAAAGTTTTGTTGTTGTGCTGTCTTGCTCGCTTCCGAGTCTATCAGACATCTTAACAGGATCTATGTTCTGGAGAGAGTTATTTGTGTTTCCATCGCATCACAATTTTCCTCCCATTGTTGTCTGCATAGTTGCTCCGCGTACTTCTCAACATCTTTACTGAGAGTGGCCATACTTTTTCTATGGCGTTTGTTGTGTTTTTTGCGTTTCCCACTGTTATTGTAAGCAATTTTTGCCTCCCACATATGTAGGAGCCTACTGTCTGTGCTTTCTAGTCCTGTTTTTGGTATGGTATTAGTTGCCATTTGAATATTTAGCTTAAGGTTTCCTAGCCATTGATTTAGGTCTTCGACGACATCGTATGCTTCCTTCTCTCTGATTTTTCTAAAACTATCCCATTCAACCATCCCTGATTCTTTGCCTCCTCTTTTACGTGGACCTACTTTAAACGTGGTCACAATTATATAGTGGCCACTGCCCATATTTCTTGTGTGTTAAGCCAATAAGGTTTGATGATACTCTTAGTAAACGTGAGGTCAGGAGGCGTGTCTTTGGATACGCTGTTTCCAATTCTTGTTGAGAAAAGGGTATCGGTTAATAACGCGAGACCCTCCTGTTTGGCGTCGATCCAGAGATTTCTACCTTCGATGTTTGCTTGTCATAACCACGTGCCGCATGCAACGCGTTGAAATCTCCTACTATACTCAGTGCTTGCGTTATAGTAATGGTGGTCGTTTTTCTAAAAAGTGACCTAAGTTTTGTTTTTTGTCTTGGGCTGCATTAAAAATTTATTATTAACAGACTGTCACCACTCTTCTGCAATGGAACTAACCTAACAAGAACTAGACCGACATCGCAAATTTCTGTATCAAGTTCTATCACAATGAGATTTCTTCGCACGAGGGTTGTTAAGGACGTTTTTTTCATCAGGGGTACCATAGGATTTGTAATTCGAAAATTTAGCCATTCTTACAGTTTCCTGTAAGGCGATGACGTCTGGCGCCTCCTTGCCATTGAGAAACTGTTGTAAGTTACCCCGTTTCCGGCGATCCTACGACAGTCCCACTGCCAAATTTTATACTGATTACGCCGTGCCATATCTAGGAACGGTTCCTTCCCCTGCGATTTTGGTTACTTCGGTCGTAGTCGGCCGGTTGTATGGCTTAGTAGTATTTTTAAGTGGTCCTGCTCCTATTGACCTCAAATCTGTTTTCGTGTTCTCCAGTAGCGTTAGTCAATTTTCTATGGTATCTACTCTTTGTTTTAATTGTACGAGCTGCAAGTGCAATCCTGCGAATTGTTTTTGCATTACCTTAGTAATTTCTCCGAGCATATTCTCGACTTTCTTTTTCAAGGGTTTTCAGAGGTCTTCATTTTCTACAGGAGATATTTCCTCTGCTCTTCGTTTCGCTGCTGATGCCTGTGCAGGCGCAGGAGTTAAAATTCGACTACACGATGCTGAAGAACTAGTTGACTCACGCAGCTGATTTTGCCTGAGTTTAGCGTTCTCTTCCTTCAGTTGTTTTATTTCGTCCCTTTGTTTCGCGTTCTCACGGGTGAGTTGCTCTAGCATTTTCTTAATATGGTATAGCTCGGGACCTAGGGTGGACACTTCTGCCGCCACCTCAGGCCAACTCCCAGACTGGAGTGACTCCCCTGATGCCTCGCCTACCCAGCTCACCGTTTGTGAACTTCCCCGACCGCCATCAGGACTCTCATAGGATTGTCCTTGAGGGGATGTCGTTGCTCATTTGGCCCGTGACCTGGATCTGTGTTGACGAGTGGACCTTGATGTGGATGTGGTTCTGGGTTCATATTGAGTCTCTTCTCTTTCCTCTTCGGCGAGTCGCGGGAAGAAGCTGGAACGATCTCTGCGTCGTCCTCCTGTGTCCTGGATGGCGTTGCCACTCTTCTCTGTTCGATTCTCTGGTGTATACTTTTCCCTCCAGGCGTGTGTTGCTCTAGCGTTCGAGAAAATTTTCATGGCTCTTTGTTCATCACCTTGTCTTTGTTCCTTTTCCCACCATTGTTTCCTCAAAAGGTACGTGGTCCTAAACCGTTCTTAGCATTTTTGTCCCCTGTGAGATTACCATTTCCGCAAAGGCTGCACCTAGGGTTGGTGGCTGCAACTGGTGGTCTTCAGTTGAATTGAGCACCCCACATCCACGCCATTTTTTGTTGTCAGGCAGCGTGCGTACATCCGCGCGATGTGCGATTCGTCCACAAGTAGTGCATGTTTCATAATGCTCCTTGTTTAGGAAGCATTTATATCCGGCACCACGGTAGTATACGAAATACGGCACAAAATCCCTTCGCAAACAGTGACCACTGCGTCTGTAAGTCTCATACGTCGTGTATGTAGAATCGTCGGCTTTATCTTATTGATCAAGCTCTTTTCTATGTCTTCTTGACTCTCATATCTCAGTATTCTGTGGATAACATCTTTGGATGTGTTTTTTTCGTGCTGTTACCTAGGCGGCTAAAGCGTAGCTCTTGTCAAGGATCTTAATTTCTTTGATGTTGCTGTGTTTCTACTCATTGGCCAAACTATGTGTGCTCATGATCGTGGTGTTTTGTCGCATGTTGATTCTGAGAGTATCTTCCCCCGCAATGTCAGGCTGCACTTTTGCCGCTTGTAAAACACCGTCCCTTATGGGCGCTAGACTCGGTCGCGTCTTGTCCAGACCACCTCCTGGGCGTAATAGTACCTTGTAATTGTCTTCTGCTAGTTGCGGTTCTTTCGACACTAGCCGGCAATGCAAAAAATCCTTCAGTGTTGGACGCACCTCCCGCGTTCGTGGCTGGTACCGCGTTCCTCTTGCCTTTTGCCTTCTTGCGTCGTTCATGGGCTACAACCCATACTTGAGTGTCGTTGTACTCTTCGGGAGACTGCATGTCCCCCTAAAAATCCACAACATTCATTTCGCAGGCTTCAAACAAGCCATGGGTCTCGCTTGTGGCCTAGTTTCCAGGGCATCGATGGCACTGCGTTGGCACTGCGATGGCGTAGCTAGGCAGACGCCGTTTTGGGAACCTAAAAGAAGTGTGACGGCTCAAACAAATAGGCCCACCTGGTATATCCTGGCGTCGGACAAAGCGGGTGATCGTCTGGCGACAACTGTGATGGTCTTGAATCCCGTGGTTGTCCTTATTCAGCCGCGAAAATGAAAAACTGACAGCCCATTCGAGAGGCGTCCGAGTGGCTCAGCCCCGTAGCGGTGGAACTCTACAATCAACATAAAATTAGTTTTTCCAGCAGCGGTGTAGCGCCTCCACCGATCGAATGATAATTGTATCGAAGACAGCGATTTTATTCTAGTGAAATTAACATCTCCGATCTTATTAGTGTGCTTGCACTCTTTATTTTGCCATATTTCCGTAAGAATGTTTCTGTATACTCAATAAAGATTTTTATATTACCGCCGCTTTTCTATTTTACGTACGTTTTTGTAAACACAACATGGCTTTCATATCATTGATGAGCAACTTTCCGTAGGTCCTCCATCGTTTCCGTCTCTTTTCAGATTATCTGGAAAAAATTTTCTGTATTCGCCCTACAACTGCTGTAAGCTTCCATAAATATTCATATTTTTTACGTATATCTCATAAGAAATCGAACGGAGTCCAAATTTTTCCTGCAGAATATTATACGGAACGTATTAGTAGGAAGGTCAGTCGGACTTTTTACCGCTGCTTGGTCTTCCAGCAGTGCTGTCAACGTTTGTTGCAGTCTCTTGCATTTAAACGTGTTCCCCTTGATGAGTTTGCGTGGCCGATGAGCTGTTTTTATGAAAATTTATGATGGCGAAGTTTTCACGAGAGTGTAAACGAGCTCTTTCTAAGAAGTATTCTCGAGTTCTTTGTCTTGTCTGCAGTCGCCTTAGAATTATCGGCCTCTTTCTTTTGCCTTGATTTTGTCTTTGCCGCTTTCAATTTTGCCGCTTTCTTGTTTCTGTTCCTGTTAGTTCGAATAAGACGTATTCTCTGCTTGTTCTTCAACCCTGAAGTATACAGATTTTTTTGAAGAGCATAAGCTACGATTAATACAAAGGGCTTTCTGCAGCGTCCTTGTGGTCTTCCTTCCAATGTATCGATGTCAACTGCATCCTCTACTCATTTTTCAATTCTTTTGAGCGTAATATACTACTACATCAAATTCAGTGAAACTTCAACCTATATATTGATGGGTAGTCAATGTGCCGAAGGGTTCGGTATCTGCGATGATCTGCGTGATGGTCTTTCGTGCTTAACTCCACATTTCGTTAAGAGCCTCCATGACCTAGTTCAGTGTCGGAAACGTGAGAATTCCCTGGCTGGCCGTGTGATGAGGCGAAGTCATAGTCCAACAGCAGCAATCGCAGAAGGTTCGCAAAACAAATATCAGTGAGTTGTCGGGCGGCCATTCTTCATGATCTTGTGAAGATCGGGCCGTCATCGTGAAGGGCCAGTCAGGACGGAGCTGAAATAGACTTCAGGGCTCTCATCTCACCAGCCTTCAGACGATGCCTGCATTGACGTGGCTGCAGTCTTAAGATGTATGTTTCGGCCTTGATAGACTTGTTTGCTTTGAGAATATCGGGCCGTCTTCGTGAAGGGTGGCTCAGGACGGAGCTAAAGTGGTCGTGAGGGCTTTTGTCTCGTGAGCCTCCAGCAGATGCTTGCACTCATGTCAGCCCATGCGGGCTCCTAGTGGTCTTACTTCCAGCCGGAGTAGTGCTGCCAGGTCTCAGAAATGGTTAGGCCTCGTTCACATGCTTCACGTGACGGCGGCTTCACTAATTTCTCCGTGTGGTCGAGAAGTCATGAATTGCTATCTCTGTCATTTTTAAGGCCCTTTCTTCATGGTTTCACAGCACTAAAAAGATTTGGAGAAAAGAATGAGCTGCCGTCCCCATGGCGAAGCCCAACTTCGACCCCTTCGTTATCCTTTGCTTTTACCTGATCTTTTTCTAATGATTAGAGTATCACTCGTGTCATCTACACAATATTAAACAGTTCTTACCTGACGCGTGTGTCCTGAGTATCATGTTTGCACCCCTCATATAGCTTTGTCAGTCATTCACTTCACTTAACACCAAATTCGTTATACATGGAGCAAGCGAAATGGCCGCGAAAGCATCTTTAAGGGCCCAAAATACCCACACGTAACGTCGACGCGAGCACACGCTGGGCGCAGCAACACGCTCAATATCTGACACTTACACTAGTGTCTGATACTGGGCGAATCATGCAACTAGGGGGTTACTAACCGGTCACAGACTTGCATGGACAAACTCACGGCTTTCGGAGCTTCGCCCCTAAAACTGTGACTGCCTAGCCTATTTTATATATAGTTCCTGAAATATTCATTAGCTACCTGATTTACATACCACACCCTTCAACGCACAGTTTAGTATTTTTATTTTAATCTTTTTTACCTTACCACAAACAGCAAATTGGCGAAAAATCACCGAAAGTTTATACGATTTCGTGATCTACATGTGACTTTTGTCAACAAGGTTATGCATGTTTTCCCTAAGAAATAATTGAGAATTAGTATTTATTATACAGTGTTAACTGATATCGGTGAAACTAAGTGATCATACGTCTTTACAACAATGAGCAAGCAAATTGCATTTATAATACCATTTTACATGCCACAGCTTTATTTGGACAATTCCTTTTTTAAAGATAAAAAGCGCTATAACCCACTAGTAGTTAACCACAGCGCATGTCTTGCAACGCATGGACGAACGGACGATCTCAGAGATGAACGCACAGACGGACGGACGCACAGAAGTACAGACGGACAGGCGACCGCTTTGATTGATTTTGGGGTTTAACGTCCCAAAACCACCATATGATTAAGAGAGACGCCGTAGTGGAAGGCTCCGGAAATTTCGACCACCTAGGGCTCTTTAACGTGCACCCAAATGTGAGCACACGGGCCTACAACATTTCCGCCTCCATCTGACGACCCGCTTTTACTCGGCTCATTATTATTCACTCTGTGGATATGCTGTGACACCATTTTGTGTGCATGCAATGCAATTCAACTGGCTACTACGACTCCGACGACACGAGACATATGACATACGGGCGTGTGGGGCTTTGCCCCTAAAAGAAGTATTTGAGGGCACCGGTAGCTACAAGCGCACAACGTAGGTCGACATCTTCGTGCGATCGCAGCAGCAAGTGATTAAGAACAACGCATTTTGTACTATCCAAAATGAATGAGTTAAATACGCATTTACACAGAATACAAATGAACGCGTGTTGCACTCAGCGCACACGTCACAGCAATTAGGCTCGATCGGGATCAAATTTATCAACTGTGATTGGTACACTTCTGCAGCGAGCGTAAGATAGTCGATCAATCAGGCTTGATCGCGACTGAAAGTCCTCGTGTGACAGCACTTAAGGTATAACTCCCAAAAATACTGAATTGTCATAACTTACGCGGCACAAACACGAATGGTCTGTGGGTTGCCACTTGTCGCGCTTGGTCTTCGCAAGCCACGGGAGTCTCCTTTTCAGATCTTTCGAGAATCTGAACATCCCGTAGCAATTTCGCGAATGGTTTGTGCACTGCGGCACGCAACACCCGGGAGTTTTGCCCAAGAGAGAGAGAGAGAGAGAGAGAGAAACGCCTTATTCACAAACGCATGGAGAAGGAGGGCGTGGGAGGAACCCCCCATCCGGGCTCTCTAGGATGACTCCAGTGACGAGTCAGGCCCACTCTATCAGAGCTCAGAGGACCTCGGCAAGTCCATCGCGGAGAGCATCATCCCAAAGCTCCTCGTTACCTAAAGAGTGAAGGAAAGCAGGTAAGGAAGGGAAAATGTTCACAGTGCACTCGATAAAGACATGGAAAGTCGTGGGCGATGTTTCCACAGCAGATGCAACAGTGTGCATAGCCTTGCGGGTAGGATTTATAAAGTGGCACCAGATTTATTAAGCGGTACCAGGATTTATAAAGCGCTACGCTAATGCCTCCTCACGCGAGAAAGATAGTGGTTAGGCGCTCACAGTGCGAAAGAAAATTCTGTTGTGACGAAGCATGTCATTGTAAGTGAGAAAAGGATCTACCCACTCCGAATCGGTCGTCTCGCCTTGCCGGGCCATCAGGAGGGAAATTTCGCCGCCGACAGCGTGTGTGAGTACATTGCCCGGCAGAAAGGCGTGACCGAGAGACCAGAGTAAGTGAACGCAAAAAGTACTGTTTGACTCAGCGGTATTTTATTGAGAATTTATTGGACCGCTCATGCGATGTCATGTCCTGATAGGAAGGCCTGATATGCCTGTTGCGAGTCTGTCAATATGAACACCTCACTGTGAACACGGATAGCGTATTGTGCCGCTAGAGTGACTCCAAGAATTTTGCCGTGAGCAGCATGTGTCCCACGTAATCCAGCCCAGTCCTGCAGGGAATCGCTGCCGTTTAACATTACTGAGGAGCAACCATCACGAGTTTGGTCTGTGTCCGTGCAAAGAGTATGCCATTGCGGGATGTCTTTGAGCATACGTCTGAAGAATCGTACGTGGTGTTTGCACCAGCTCTTGTCATGCTGCGGGTACAAGTTACGTGGTAGGAGATGAACTGTTAGTATTTTTTGTATCGCAGGCAATAAGCGCGTGGGGTGTGCTTCAATCTCAAGTGTTGGGACCGTATATGTAAGGAGTGAGGGAGATTGCCGCAAGTAGTGGTGAGTAGGAGGAATTACCACGCACGTGTCTCACTCAACCAGCCGATAAGAGACGGGGGAAGCCGAACGATGGCCGCCGAACGCAAGGCGGCACTCACCCCTCCAAAGAGTAACTTAACCCTCCAAGGAGGCGTGAAAATTGAAGTACCCTAAGAAAATGGCAGGCAGAACGGCGCCTCGCGTGACATGACCGGCATTACGCGCCGAAACGAACGTGAGCGCCTGGTCACGTCAGCGTGTATTGACGCCTTGATTGCGGCCTGTAGTCATGTTCTTACATGACACGCATCTCCTCAATATCATGTTTCCATCAGTCACATATCTTCGTCATCCATACATGTGACGTAGTACCAAATTGGGCATATGAGAAGCTAGCGAAGCGGCCACGCACTCATTATGAGCGTAGCATGTAGTCTTGTTGTGACTTGACACGCATCTCATGATTTTCATGTTCGTACCAGTCAAATACCTTCGTCATCTTTTCAATTGACGTAAAACCTGGTTTGACTTACGTGAAGCTAGCGAAACGGCCGTGAGCGCATCATGAGCGTTGAGCGTAGTCATGTTGCTTGACACGCACCTGATGATTATCATGTTTGCATCAGTCACACCTTTGTCGTTCATTCACGTCCCGTATTACCGAATTTTGTACATTCGAAACTACAGGAACAGGTGCTTGCGCATCACGAGTGTGGCATTTAGTCATGCTCTTACATGACATGCATGTCATGACTTTTATGTTAGGTTCGGTAGCTTGTGATGCAGTCATGTTTTAGCATGCCAGTTTTGCAACATATTGTGTGAACGAAGCCACCGCAAAAGCAGCAAGACACTAAAATGTAAATCATGACATTCATGACATACATGTGATGATTATCATGTCATGACTTGTCGCTTAATCTCGTTATACAGTCATGTCATGCCATACCAATTGTGGTAATGATACCATTTTTGAAACGACCAGGAGAGGTAAATGTCGAAGGTGGCTAGTATGATAGATAGATAGATATATAGATAGATAGATAGACAGATAGATAGATAGATAGATAGATAGATAGATAGATAGATAGATAGATACGCTCACTGTCGCCGATGATTGCTAAGAAATGCTTCCAATTTAAAACGTTGAGAAATATTTGCTCTCCTTCGTATTCCTAACATAAAATACGGGCACGCACCATACACAAGCGAGCAAGTTTGTGCCACTCAAACACGCAGTTGAGCATTTCAGGCATTGTGTTAAAACCTGAACTGAATATTTGAGACAATTTTGTTTCAAGACACGAGTACCGTGGTCGAATTGTGCTCACGCAGTCGAGCATTCAAGCAGTTCAACAGTGCAATTGGGTTTGTACTACAAATTCGAAGCAATTGTGGTTTGCTAAACCAGCACCATGACAATAGCGGTCTCTATTTCGATACTTGTTAGGCATACGTACAACATGCAGCTTTCAATATTTCTCTTGGAAGCGCACGAAGGAAAAAATTGATAGTAATCTGCTCGTCATCAATTTCTTGGCAATAAACACAGTCAAGCACTTTTCAAAAGCGAGTTGGTTCGCTTTCTCATAGCAACCTTAAAACCATTTCAAGCAATGCGTTAAAGTTCGAACTGAAAACTCAAGCCATTTTCGATTTAGGACACGAGTACCATGATAAATAGGTGAAAGTGGTGAGTATGCTTTCGGGCATAAATAAATAATGCCATTTTAAATTGCTCTGATAAAAACACATAAAACGAAACATTGGCAAATACTTGCTTGTTTTCTGTTTATGAGAAAGAAATACGGCTCAGTGCCTTTAACAAGGGAGCAAGCTTGTTCCACCGTAACACCAATCCAACCATGCCATCCAGCTTGTAGAAAACTGGACTGAAATTTGAGCGACTCTTCTTTAAAAAAAATACCGAGCAAATAGCTGTCTCATGGCGTTGAGGGCATCAGGCACATGCAAACGAGTCGTTTTCGATGGCTCAGATAAAAGCACATAATAAAAAATGTGTAGAACAAGTTGCTCAGATAAATTTTCCAAGAAATAAGCACAGCCATGTACCGTTCTATATTGAGCAAGCTTATGCCCACAAAACAGGCAGCCAAGGATTTCAAGCAATGCGTTTCTCTTTCAAATAAAATTTTGCGGCCATTGTGTTTTAAGACATCAGTAGCATGAAACGTAGGTGTCTAGTGAGGACAATGCTTTCTGGGATATACAAAAGCTGTTTTCCGTGGTACAGACGGTAGCGCCCCAAAGGAAACGTTGATAATTTTTAGCTCTTGTTGAATTTCTGAGCAATAGAAGAACTGAACTACTTGTTTGCAAGTGAGCAACACCCGGTCGTTCAAACAACTCTCAAACTATTTAAGCAACGCGCCTAAAACTGAACTTAAAATATAAACTAATTTTGTTTTAAGGCACGAGTGCTGTGACAATTATTTGATCAGTGGTGGCTATGCTTTTAGCGATACGTAGAAAAGTTGTCTTCAAATAATAGGATTCAAGCCAACGAACGAAACATGGAGAATTTCTTGGTCTTGGTCAACTTCTGAGCAATAAATACAGTCAAGTACCTTCACAAGTGAGCAAGCTTGTTCGTTGCGAACATGCATCGAAATATTTCAATCGATGCGTTGAGACTGGCACTGAAAATTAGGTCTATTTTGTTTCGAGACACGACTACAATGTTGGATTGCTACCCAGTACTAACCATGCGATAGATATCTTCTAGAAGGTCAGAATGGTCAATTACCAGACGACGATGCTAAGTTTCCCCAACGAACGTTTATCTATATAGCTCTGGTCCAGTTTAATCGCCTTGATGCATGCTGAGCAATGATATTGCTTGAAGAACCTCTGCTTAGCGTGACTTTAAATATACAACATACTGTGTTTGTTTGCTTTTAGGCTGCTGGAAAGAGGTTTAGTCACAGGTACATTAGCGAAGGCGTAAGCAGTTTTCTAAGGAAAAGGAAACAAACAAAACGTTAGACATAGGTTATCTTATTTTCAACAAATATAGCTTGTTGGGTTTCCCTCTCTCTTTTACCTTTGTTTATCATGTTTGTATTAAATTTTTACCGATGTGAGGACTTTCTAACTACCCGCCTAACATATTCTTTTTAAATAAGGCACCGCCCTTTTCATGGTCGCGCCCAATAGACTAAGTGCGCCAGGTCCCTGAAAAACAACCAACCAACCACAAAGCGGAAAATGCAACGTGTATTAGCAGTGGGTTCCTCACAATGCTAAGCCAATAATTGTGTTGCCACATTATCCAAACAGGTTTTTTCCTACAGTACATTTTAAAAGGCTAGACATTCCACAATTTTGCCAAGGTGAGTTATTGCAGGCGACGACCGCCGCGAGGCGATGATGCCCACAAGGGGCGTTATTGGGAATAGGGCACCAAGTGAGCAATGTCACAATGAACCCGAGTCAACGGAGTTTCGATCCGCCCACTCCCGTCACCTTGCATCACTTATCATTGTGCGGTGAAAAAGCTAAGCCATGCTATGTCTTGAAAAAATCACATCAAACCTTTCAATCGAAGGAAAGCTGAGAAACTCAATGGATGCACCTATGTCAGATAGAATTATATAAATTCTAACACGTCATGACACTTTGTCTCACAGGTTGTCCAGCTGCATCACAACACGCCGTATAAATGCAACACGCAGTCGCATTCGGGCAAAACACGCGAACATGAGTGGGCACGGCGGACCTACTGGGGCAAGTAGCCTCACAATTCATTTTTCTTCTTTATGTAGATGCTCCTCTTCGGTCTGCCTGGAGTGACGTATCAAGCAAGCTTCTGTTCTACTGGATCTACAGCTGTCAAAACGTGCCTGTTCGCTGTGCGAGGCTTCTAACACGGGAACGACGGAGCTTAACAGGTAATATTTCCTCTCCAGCCTGCCTTGGTTACACCCACGTGAACTTCAGAGATTCCTGCACGCCATGTCACATCGGTCGACAACTTATGAAAGGACGACTGAATCTGCACACCTTTAGTGGCTACGATAGACCTGCGACAGACATGTGGCCTCGCAAGCTATTTATTCGCTATATGCAGGTTAGTTTAATCACTATGCTTCATTTAGGAGCAAAAACTGCTGTCTTTTGGTCCTGCCGTGTTCACGATGCTGTGCTAGTATAGCTTATGTAATGTGCTGTACGTGCTTACTACAGCTGTGCGGTGATATTGTGGCAAATCCAAGTCTCAACGTAGAAAAACAACGCTGCAAGAACGAAAGAACTACTACAAAATACACGCTGAATTGATTGAGGACGCGGCGGCTCTTGGAACGCAGCAAAGCAATAAGAAAAAGACTTCCGCTGATTGGGACCGTCAGTCCACTGATATAGAGAAGCATGCTTCTCGTGTCTATGATATTGAACAGACCGTAATATATTTAGAATTCAAAATTGTGGATTATAGGACAGGAGCACGCGTTCTCACTTGTTGATTATTGGCTTTCGGGAAGAAAATCGTGAATCGGAAACCGAGGTTAAGAAAAATGTTATTACCAGTACATTTCCCGAAAACTAAATATAAACTACAGTTCGATTGGAAGAATCTTTCGTCTGTAGAAGCCGGGTAATTTAAAACCAGTTATATTCTTTTTTCAAGAACTAAAGGAAAAACGTGATCTTCCAAACAACGCCTAAAAGCATTTCTGCAGAAAACGATTACTTACGTGAAACACTCATAAACGTGATTTGCCATGGGACAGTGCAATGGTAGAAAAAAAAAGAAGCCAAGAAAGTCGCCTTCATAGATGAGGAACTTCGAGCCGATAATGAATATTTTATAGGAAGCGATACCACAAACAGCAGTGGTAAAACTCATAACGATCATGGTACTTCTTAAAAGACTGACTTCCCCTCGTCGATTTTCAAAAATAATGTTGAAAGTGTTCCTAATAAAAACTAAGAAACTTGAAGTGGTTATTCTCGGGCCTAATCGGCACGTGGTTGTCACCAGAAAAACGACGCATGACGCTGCATGACAAAATAGCTGATAACAAACTTCTTTCTCTCTGGTTATCCTGCTGTCCGTCGGCATAGACGCACTAGGTGCCGTGGTCTTGCTGTTTTAGATAGACAAAATATCACCGGCGTGCTCCTACGTCAGGCAGCTAATCTTCGACTACTCTCTTTCAAAACTCTATGCTGTAATAGGTTTTTTCTATTATTTGGTGTTTTCGAACCCCAATTCTACTCCAATATTTTTGCGAGCTTTGCCTCAACACATGACTCTTTTGTACACAATAAAGTTTTGAATAGTCCAATTTATGTTTTCGGGAATGGATTGGATTCGTTGTACGCATAGCGCTCATGTCAGCGTAAACTTTTAACAGTTGCGTGATGATATTTTTATGCACAAATTCAGCAAGTGGTTACTGAGCCTATACAAATCAGCATAGCCTCCGCTTCAATGCTTGAATTTACATCTATTATCCAGACGCTTTGGGATTTTGCAGTTACTGTGGAACAAGGTATTTTTGATCATAAATTTGTTGCTTTTGCCTGCACCGTCGATCTCCCTAAGTCCACTTGTTGTGAAACCATTTCTGTAAAGGGCTCCTCACGCGCCAGTGATGAGAGCATACCAGATTACCTTGACGATCATCTAAGTGTTATTGGAAAACATGACGCAGTCAAACTTTGGGTTGACTTTGGGAGTATCTGTATCGACAAGTGTATTCTAAACATAACCTAAAAAACATCCAAGTCTACTTTCTGGATAAATTAGGAGAAAGCGCTTGCGAAAAGAAAAGCCAAGCGTCTGCGATGACGGGGTATTTTTCTTGACGTATTAGTACCATACCAAGCTAAACTTAACAAGGCTGTCAAAGCTGCTAAACTTCGTTATTTTCAGATTACCCTGCCGAATTTCATTGGAACAGCTTCGTGTGAGTTCTGGGGCTTTCTAAGTAAGAAAAGCGAGGCAGTCTTCTGATAGAGGCAGAATTAGTGTAGGCCCATATGCTAAGATATGGGTGCAGGCTAAAAAAACCCCAGATGGTTTATTTTCCGGAGCCCTCCACTACGGCTTCTCTCACAATCACATGGTGGTTTTGGGACGTTACAGCCCACATAGCAATCTATCTAAAGTGAACCAGTCGACCATATTTTGCACGAGGGCAATCTTTTCGTCACTACGCAAAAGACCGCTGGACACCCCACTGTTTATATTTAGTATAATCTTTTTAAGTTCACCTGTTCCCGGTCGCGTGAATAAGACACAAGCGAGAGATGACTATAGTTTTGTTTCTTTGCCTGGCGTCTTTTCAATCCTCTTGATTATAAGAACTATGTCATCACCCGGGCTCAACAATCCATCAAACGTGTTTCTTCGCAAATATGCCAAAATGCTGTCACAATTTCTTGTTATTATCTTTCGTGCACACTATCATCAACTGTGCTCCCAACCGACTGGCTATCTGCTAGCATCATTTCAGTCCTAAAGAAAGGCGATTTATCACAAAATCGAAACTACAGCCCCACATCACTAACTTACTCTTCTTGCAAACTCTTAGAGCACATAGTCACTAATGTAATCAAAAGGTTTCTTGAAGATCGAGAAGTTGGAGCTCCTGTGCAGCATGTTTCAGAAAAAGCCTCTCCACTGCAACCCACTTACCTACTGCGGTTCATAGTCTTGCTAGAAATGTCGACAAACCCGGACAAACTGACATAATATTTTGGGAGTTTGGAAAAATGTTGAATCTCGCATCACACGCAAAACAATTCGATAAAATTATTCATCTCGACGTTCCCTCAAACACAAAAAATTCAATTTCCGCTTACGACACTAACTAAAGGCAATTCGTTGCAATCGATGTCTGCTCTTAGGTTAACTTTCCAGTGTTCTTGCACCTTTATTGTTTAGCGTATATAATGGCATTGCCTTGTTTACTTTATTTTTGAACCTATTCAAATATAGTTGTTCGCAGATGGCTGCTTACTCTTTTACAAAATCATCTGCCAGCAAGATTAAGTTGCCCTAAACTCAAGCCCTACAAATATTTTAAAATGATGCAAATGCTGAGATATTTAGCCTAATATTGATAAAACAGCATATGTGAAAATCACCAAATAAGTAATGATATTTCGTTCACTTACAACATTGAATTGATGCCACCTAAGGACGTTATTGATTATAAGTACCTAGGTGTCATAATAATGATTATTCTCTGTTTGAGTTTAGACATCTCTCATCTTTGCCACTCAGCATTAAAAAAACTCTGCTCCCGCAAACAAGGTTTAAAACACGCGCCTGCCAATACCCGTCTAACTACCTACACTTCTTTTGTCCATCCTAAGCTAGAATACGCAGCCATCACGTAGGATTATTACACAAAAACTAACATAAATGCTCTAGGAAGAATCCAACGTAAAGCAATAAAGTTTATTTTATCTAACTGTTGTGGCAATGTCTCGCCAAGTATCTTACTGGCCCAACACGACATTCTGTCCTTAGAACTAAAATAAAAACTTAATGTCTTGAATTTCTGTTTCTTCTGTATAATACATCGTCTCTTTCTCACGAACCTTATATTAGGTCTGTGAATGCCTGCCAAAGAAGACATTGCTACTTCTTCCCATTAGTGCCTTACAATGCCAAAACCAACATATGTAAGTATTCCTTTTTCCTCGAACAGTAGCATACTGGAACAGCCTACCTCTTAGTGCACTCGGCAACACCCACTCTATCGCATCCATTACATCCCAAACCTAGCCTTGCCCGATAACCTCTTTATATTGATTAGATAGTTATGTATTGTTGATCTTTGATTCTGTATATTCTATTATTGTTTCACAATTTCAGTGCTTCTTTACGTGTTGGTATGTCCATATTGCTGTCAGTATAATGTCTTTGATAACTGCACACTTTTTGCTGTTTGTACCATTCCTTTCTGTCTGGGCCTGTTGAACCCTGCGGTAATTGTAAAAAAATAAATAAAACAATTATAAACAACAAACATTGGCACCGCTCGCGTGGTGCGGATTATTCAAGTTGCAGTAGATGGGGCGAGCCATTCACAATTCAACAAAAGTTTATTTAGAGTTTCTGCTATATATTTCACTTCACCCATGTATGCTAATCATAAGTGAGTGAAACAACTTTATTGGCGATCCGGCATAAAGGGGGAAAGAGTAGCGGGATTAAAGCGAGACACTAGCGTGCTCGGACGTCCCGGAGCAGCAAACTACTAACGTCAAACCCGTGGAGGTGCCGCTTTCGGCCGCTGGAGTTCCAGGATGCTAAGCACGTGCTGTACCACGTCTCTCTGGTTGCCTGGCTCTCGGCTGATGATTTTTCTGCTTATGGTAGTTGGCATTACTTCTTGGTTACCCGGCGGTGGTGCACAGTCAAGAGGAGGTGTCTCTGGGTGGCTTGCGCCTCCTTGCAGTGTTGGCATACATCAGTGGTGTAAAACTCCGGGCAAACAATAGAAATCTTTTAAACTTCAGTGGGGGCTGGCACTTGATCAAAAGTCAAAAGCTTTGCCTATTGTTTCTCCAACTACGTATAACGAAACGTCTTTTTAAAGGGTGCAAAAATTACAGATGCACTGAACAGCAGAAAGCTCCTGGCATTTGAAGAGGAAGCTTTCAGAAGGTATCGCTCCAGCCTTGACATCCAAATAATGAAGTAACAAAAGCAGTTAAACGTTCAAGAGTTACAGATCAACGCTTATGCCATTTCTATTACTTATTTATGTACAGTTTAGGCTTCTGTATAATCAGACGCCTTCAGGGCACCTTGACAGGCATATTGTTTTCTATGATAGGTATTGCTTCTTAAGAAATGCCACTTCATTTTCTGTCAAGGTGTCCTTTTGCGAATAGGGCCTCATATAAGACTAAATCCTACAAATGGTAATTGTGAAATATTTTGCTGGTTTTGTTTGCACGAATTGTCTGCTCGCCGAGCACTACATTGTATGCGCGTGTATGGCATAGCACGTTCTCGCTAATATTTTTGAAAGCGCCTCGAAGCACTTTTCTTTAAATCGTGCTTACAGGTTCTTTCACTTTTGCGTGCAATAATACTCGTTAAGTATAAAAAATGGCGAGAGAATACAAAGATATAGGGTTGCTTTTGAACACCTAACTTTATATTTGTAAGTAAGCTTAATACACGTGTTCTAGAACACTCATGGCCGTGATGGTAGAATATCAGAAATTAATTTACGTATTAAAGATGTAAAACTTCTCTAGATCAATTTGTCTCTTGAGCTAATGGATGAGACACAATATTGCGAATCGTGGCATATCAGTCAGCGGTAGACCTCGCTATTACATAATAATGGCCTTGAACATCGTATGCACTTGCGATGGTATTGTGTATAAAATTTTTCTTTTAAACAGTGGGAAATTATCAGATGTGAGTACGGTGTCTCACAGTTCTCTACAACGTAAAAGCGTTGTAAGACAGCGCATGCATTGAGGAAAGGCTTATAGTATTGTTGTTTAACACAAAACAAACACTAATTAAAAAAACAGGGGTGGGAAAGGCGGAAGGAAGATAGTAAAGCACAGTGTGGCCATGTATGGGGCCACGCCGGGAAAATCATGTGCTCATGGACATCTATACTGCGTTGAAGTAAGTGTACGCGAAAGTATAGATAGCGATGAGGAAGGGGAACATTAGAGAAGGGCATGCGTGTATTTAGATTAACATATCAAAAAGAGGGAAACGTCAACTGAGCGCAACGAGGTGTGATATCACAGAGAGAAGGAGGAAGTCTGAGTGTTGTGGTTGACTCTGCTATAAAAATGGTTTTCATTGCCGTTTTCGAAGCCTAGAAGGCTGTACGGATGGGAGACCCGTGCCCGCTTGCGCGCGCACAGAGTGTCTCTGAAACAAAACGAATAATTTCACGGCGACGCTCATTGGCCATGTATGCCCTGTCTGCTTTTGATTGATTAGTATGTGCTATTTACCATCCCAACACCACCATATGTTAATGAGAGACGTCGTAGTAGAAGGCTTCAGAAATTTCGATCAGCTGGGGTTGTTTAAAGTGCACCCAAATCTGAGCACATGGCCTATATTATTTCACCTCCATGGGGAATGCAGCCAATGCAGCCTGGATTTGATCCCGCGACCTGCTGGTTAGCATTCAAATACTTTAGGCACTAGACCACCACGACGGCGCTCCATGCCTACGTTTACGCTGTTATCTCGTCTCAAGCTCGGTTAGAGCTGGTATAGGAGTGTCTTGCCAAGCAGGCTCTGAGCAGGCTGTTTCACAATTCTCGCAGACGGCTTGGTGGACCACGTTTCTTCACTTCTTACAGCATCAAGTTTGAGGCAAGCTGCATAATGTTTCCGGATGCGGGTGCCCTAGTCAGATATGGAAGGATTTTCATAGAAGATATACTGGCGCCAGCAAAACACATTCAATAACTACAAATAAGATATGTACTTATATACATGTATGCCTTGTGTGCTCTTGAGCTAAGAATTTCTCAAAAAAGCCCAAGCTGAATAAAGCCAGCTTAATAAAGGTAGCACTTCTTTTATTGAGGCCTCCAATGTCTTCAAAGAATAAGCAAAGATTCTTGTTTGACATATACTTGGTACCTTAGCCGTTAAATATTCATGAAGTGACAATGGACACTAAAAGTTTGTGTGTTAGGTCTTCATAAGCAATGTAAGTAGGCCGATACGTTGTAGGTGTCAGATGCAGCAATGTAACTACGCAAAAGATTATGTATATAATTTAGCTATAAAGTTTCAATCGCAAACATTTCAGCGAGTTATGAGGCATGTCACCGACAACTTTCCATTGATTTTCATGGGGATTTGTCAACCTCAGCCTAACACATGACAAAAAGTGTTTTCTTGTTCTTTGTTTTTTTTCATTCACTTGCGATCAGAATTTTGGGACGTGAGTGAGAATCTTGTCCGTAACCTATAGCAGAGCAGCTTAAAAACCGCGCTGCAGCCAATGCTGCGCCTCGTTTAAAACTGCAGTGCACATGTCGCAACGAAAAATGAGTTCGCTTAAATACATACCATGCCAACGTTTCTGAAAACATCTGTCACCGTCAACATACAGAACGTTCACTTTTGAGCAAAATTGGGAAAAAGACACAGCAGAAAGGCTGTCACAATAATAGACCGACATGGGTATTCTACTGTAAACAAAAGTCGGCACTGGTCCTGTCACTACCCGTCTTTCTTCTCTGTTTGCATTGTTTGTGCTGCAACAAGCCAAACAGTGGTTGAGCAGAAGAGCAATGTTATTGCACCAAACTATAAATGCTTGCATCAGCAAAGTATTTGCACAGCGCAAGACTACGAGTAGTTACGATGAAACTAAAAAAGAAGAGACAAGGTCAGAAAGAGCGCTAACTTCAACTGAACGTTTATTAGCGAAAACGCTGACTATATATACTCGTCCCGCAGATACAGGCTGTTTTCTCTGCCCCGGAAAAGCTTTTAGCGGTCTGCAAACGAGTGAATGCACAGTCCGCACGAAGTGCCTGCTGCACAATCAAACATAGAAGGCTGTTCGTAGCATGTGTGATAGCCGTCATTTATTTCCTCCCGTTATCATGTGGCAAGACATATGTTGGAAAAACAGGCCAGTGCCTATTTGAGCGTTTGAAGTAGCACATTACAATGTATACTTAGCGGTGCAAGGTCATTTGGGCATCCATTGTACAGATTGTGGTTGCACAACAGAATTAGGAAAGTGCACTGTTATAGCCAAACACCGTAAACACTAACACGAGAGATTACGGAGACTAATGAAATGCAGATGCTGGGTGATCGATGTATCAGCAAGCGTTCGCTTGCTCTGACTAAGAAAAATCGAGTTTCTGGCTTTGACTGATTTGATGTTAATGATTTCATTGACATCATTTCATTTTTCTCACATCAAAACAATGGCTTAAGTGCCTGCTCCGTTAACATCAAGGATCTTTACTACTTTTTACCACATGGCACGCTACCACGGTGCGTTGAGGACTGCATTGAACACTTCAGTTCAGTTACGTTCCAGAGTGCGGCGGGCATAATGGTCAGTGGCTTTCTTGAGCTCGTTGGCTTTTATTTAAAGACAACGTTCGTATCATGGAACCAAGAGACTTTTATTCAAGAAGAGTGGGCATGGGTTTATGCATAGCACCTGTTTTAAGAGACGTTTTTCTAGCTCACCATGACAGACTCTTGGCTAGCTGCCTCGACAGAAAGAGTGTCGTAAAAGTGTTTCCTTTTGTTGACAATTTTTTGTGCTTTATACTACAATGATCGGGGTTTCGAAGCAGCCGTTTGTAGCATATTAGGCCATTTCGATGAGTGCATGGCGCGTCTTATTCTGACGTTTGAGCTACCACAGGATGCTTTGTCAGAGTTTTTAGATTTGAGGACAAACATCTCTAGTGATCACCTTTGCTGAAAATATGAGCCTAGATTAAGCAAACCTCTTCTATCGTACTTGCCGGCTCCTTCAAAACTCGTAAAGAGAGGGATTGGTAGTATTTGTTTACGAAATGCCCTCCGAAGGTCTAGTGGCCACTCGTTAATTAGCAGCTTCATTGAGCAGGCTTCCCGCCTAATGAGCGCTGGCTTCCCCAGTCATGTGCCTGTTTCGGTGGCGGAAAAGTTGCTAAGGACAATCAAACAGGGACGAGAAGCACTAACTGAGTGGCTAGTAGCTCAAAGCGCGTGGCTGTGATGCCCTATCTAGATCGGATTTTTCACAATTTAAGAGAGATAGGTGATAAGGTTGATGTGATGGTTGTTTTTTGTTGCCCCAGAAAAACTGTCAGTGCTCTCCAAACGGGTGAATGCGCAGTACGCACGAAGTAGCGGCTGCACAATCAAACATAGAAGGCTATTCGTAGTGTTGTGGTAGCCATCGTTTATTTGCTCCCGTTATCATATGGCAA
This sequence comes from Rhipicephalus annulatus, assembly GCA_013436015.1. Taxonomy (NCBI): domain Eukaryota; kingdom Metazoa; phylum Arthropoda; class Arachnida; order Ixodida; family Ixodidae; genus Rhipicephalus; species Rhipicephalus annulatus. The sequence continues at coordinate 74,137 of WOVY01005668.1, forward strand.
GATAAATGTTGGGAAAACAGGCCAAGGCCTGAATCACCAATGAAAGGGGTATCAACACAATGTATACTCAGCTTTGTAAGGTCCTTTGGGCATCCATTGTACAGATTGTGGTAGCTGACCGGAATTCAAAAAGTGCACCGTTGTAGCCAAACACTGTCAGCAGCTAACACGAGAGACTATGGACGCAATGAAATGCAATGCTGGGTGAGCGATCTATCATCTTGCCTTCGCCTGCTCTGACAAACAAGAATTCGAGTATCTGGATTTGACATAATCGATCGTGAATTTGTGCTGAGCAGTGGCGTTGTAACCATATAACGAGATGATTGTCTTGCTGTGATGAAATAGGTTGCGCGATTGAGCGGTGATGTTCTGTGACAAGTATATATCTTCAGCATTTTCGCTAATACATATTCAGTTGAAGTCAGCGCCCTTCCTGTCCTTGTCTCTTATTCTGTAGTTACGTCGTAACTACTCGTAGTCTTGCGCTGTGCAAATATGTTGATTTCCAATCATTAACTAGCCCAAGCATCAGTCTTATCAAATTCTGATGCAACTACACAACAGGTGATAATCGCATCACGGCCAGACAGCAGCCATACATACTATTTATTTATTTTTTAATTGCAATACTGCCAGTATCTACTGATACCATAGCAGGTGGGCAGCACATCACTTTATAAAAAGCAGCTCTGCCAGACTACAAAATGTCGCATTGTGCATGTGAGTTTTCTTCACCGTCATACGTATAATGTAGGTGGTGGCTGGTACATCGTTAGTTACAAGCAAAGGCGTCCTGCAGGCACACATACAGATTGCACGAACACCTCTCTCTCTCTATACTAGACACACACATTATAACGTTTAACAAGTACAAGCCACTGTTTAGGGACATAATAACGCTCCAGCGTGAACGTATGCTTATCATACCCACTTAGGCAGTTGGCTAGGTTAATCGAGCAAAGTTACAAATTGTATCTCCAGCGAATGTGAAAAAATGCTGCTTTGCATGAAATGAAGCTGCAGGCTTCGTTTAATTAACAAAGTAGCAAGCACTGAGTGTGTCCGCCTCACACATAAGAAAAAAATCGATCACCAACCACATGCATGTCGCCGCAGTTGTAGCAGATTTTCTCCAGTAAGGCCGCGCCGAAACGCCCTGGCTCCACTGTTGTCAGTGTCGTCATAGCGGATCGGTAACCGCACTCTCAAAGGCGCACAAAGGCTGCCGTTTCACGACGCCTCTTACGAATGCGGCAACACACACTTGAACTGAGTAGAATACGTGGTTTACATGATAACGTGTTCAACTTATCTTAAGTTTCTTACACTGTCTTTAGGGAAGCAGCCACAGGCGTCAACCATCATGTTAGAGTCCTTCGAGCGCCCACACAAATCGCCATTCTTCGGACGACTCGCACTCGATGAACACTAAAAACACTGCGGGAATATTGCGCAATTTAGGCACTTGCACGAACGAGGAACAGCACTTCCATGCGTAAATTTAATGCTTCTACCTTCAATCTTCGTGTGAACGTAGCTGCGCGTACACATGAGAGACGCACGGTAACGGCATGCCCACGTAAACAAAGAAGGAGAGCAACTTGTGGCTTTAGCTGTGGATGAATTTGACTTGAACATGTGTTTGGCAAAACAACAAAAATGTCACTGCAATCAACTAAACAAAGTGTAAGTTTTCTGGCAACATATTTTTTAAGAAATGATTAACGGTTATACGAAGAAGCCATTCACACAATTTAATTTACTTTTCAAAGATTTTTTTATTTTGGTTTTTTGTTCAGCAGAGCACAGCCTTCTACAAGTTTTACGACGAACGTGGTGCGGTTTTATGTTTGGTGCGCATCACGGACGCAAAGTTCTATAGTAGTTGTATCAGAGTCCTCAAAGTATCGGAGGATGACTTCAAAGCAGTACCAGTTTTACATAGACCGGTACGCGGTCTTTCTAGTCAAAATATTTTTTTGTTCTGAAGCAAATCAAAGCAAGCCTGCCTACGCAATCGCCCATGTCACTGCTACGCAAGGCACTGTCGTGCGCATTAGCGTCGCACCCCGCGCTCAATTTTCGATCCAGCGAAAGAGCTCCCAAAATAACGCAGCTACATGCAGGTATTAGTGGCCTGTCACCCTTATTTCCTGTGGTGGCCTACTCAATTGCAAGAGAGCCATGGGAACAAGCTTGAACTGCTCAAGCTTGTGTGTAAGCGTAAAAATACTTTTTTTTTTCATTCGCGACCAAGCGGCAATCTATAATAAAAAGATATGCTGAAAGCGAGTGGATACACTCACAAAACATATGCACGCAATAATATATACAATCACATACGTAGATACTAGTGAGAGCTCTTAGAGTACAAATACATTAAACTGCTGAATAAAACCTTCCATATGTGTTTGCAAGGATTAGCAAGCTAACGCAGCAAGTTCACGTACGCGTGCATGGCTCGTTGGCGCATGTGCGAATCCCGCTGAGCCTCAATTCTTGTTTTTTTTCTTTTGTGTATGTACTGCTCTTCCTCTAAATTGTTAGATGCTAAAGAAGAATAAAAGCAATATTAAGTTCGAGTACGTATGAGGGACTGTGTTTCTTGTACAACAGTTATTACTTGTTTTATTCATTGCATATTTATTCACTTGTTATTATAATGAAACAAGAACTAAGGTGAACACCAAGTCTGCTTCATTGTGATGCGACTAGAGCTGTGAAGAAACCCCCAACAAAAACTTATCTGAAAAAAAGAGCTTTTCGCAGCCGAACCAGCTTCTTCTTCAAGGGCAGGCTTGACGTATGCGTGAGACTTGTCATGATTAAGAAGGGCAAGAGCGCACTAAATAGGAATACACAAAGAAAGGAAAAACACACACAGCGCTACTGTCAACAGTTGATTTTTGTGATCACAGCACTATTTATATGGCACAACGATGAGCAAATGTGCTGCGTATAAGTAACATCAACATTACTAGGCATCGTAAGAGGACACTAAGCAAGTCAAAATTACTTCTTGTCAGCACGATAGAAGTCATACTTACACACCTGTCACTCAACTTTGTAATCTCTCTTGCCTCTATTATCTCATGTGTTAGCTGATTCCTATTTCTTGCAAAAACTCTGCACGTGTCGAACAGGGTAATACAACCACACTTCTTACATTGTGTTGCCAGAACCCACCTGCTTTGTTTTTAACATTGTTTTAATGCTCACGCAGCCGCTCATTCTAACAACGACCACTTTTTTCGACCGTAGCAGCGACCATAAGATAGCAGTAGGCAATACGTGACCCACTCAGCGCAATCAACAAAACTTAATTTTGTGATTAGTCTTGCACCCCCAATTTTGTTTCCATTCCTCGTTGTAATCTTGCACAACCTTTCCAACTTGTTAGGCGCAGAAAAGAGCACGCGCCCTTTGCCCGCTGAGCATTATTTGAGATTATGTGAAACAGCGTGTATTTAAGGCAACACCCTAGTGCGACTCCCTTGCTCAAATTATCTCGCCACATTTTGGTTTTCTTTTTGCTGTCCCCTCAATATACATTCAACTACGGAGAGAAGCAAAGCTGGGGGCAACCCGGTATCCAGCAGCCTTTTCCTTTGCTCATGTAAACTGAATTGGACCAATGGTGACACCACATCGTCAGGGCATTCTTGAAGCAAAGCTTCGTAATCGCCCTCTTAACTAATTTGGAATGTGTTTTATAGGTAGGGAAAGAAGGGGTTTACTTGCACGAGGTTCATAATGCCAACAGGCTATATAGTCGAACGATTGGCGAAGGTCTAGAAACCTCATGGTGCCATTCTGCGGTAGCTAGTGCGTCAATTTAAGGGCTCAAGACAATCCTTGATTACTTGTAAAAGGTCGCTAAACTCCGCAACTAGCCGTCCAGTAGGACAATTAACAAAAAACACGAAATCATCTACATATCTAAACGTTCTAACTACCTTAGTACCGTTCAACCTTTCCGATAGCTTCACACAAAGCTCAGCTAAAAAGGGTCACTCAGTTGGGGAGCCAGGCAAGAACCAATGCAGATGCTTCTTTTTTACAGCTGTGCACAATCCTACCATAAAATGAAAGTAGACTTAACGTAGCACGTCAGAAGTTCTAAGAAATGCCCACGTGAAAGACCAACCTCGTTTTGAAATCTAATTACACCATATTCATCAATGACTTTTTCAACAGAACGTAACAAATCTTGATGAGGAATAGAGTAAAATCTTTTACGTCAATAGAAAAGACCTGGAGGCGTTTGTCCCAGTTGATGTTCATAAAATTATAGATTTTTTCCGAATTCCTGAAAAGAAAATGGGTTACAGATAACTAAAATATCAAGCTTTGCTTGCAGAAACAACGGGACTTGTTTTTGCCAAGTGTCGCGCTCAGAGATTATAACTCTGAATGTCATATCTACTTTATGTGTATTTGCACTGAATAACATTGCTAACAAACGCGAGTTTCCTTTTCAATACTTCCTATCAATTTACCTAGCTTCAACTGCTTAAAAAGCTTCTTAGCCTCACTCCTTATTCTTGGAAGACACACAATAACTGCGACAGTCAAAGACCGCAGAGATGGCTTCACCAGCCTTTTCATGGTACTGAACAGACGAGAATACGGCAAATCCACCCTCTTTGTCCGCAGGCAACACACACAACGAATCATCGACCAAATAGGAGCCAACACGCTTAATATAAAGTTTTGAATTGGGCACCATACATCGAGAGACGACGCCCACCCCTGCTGAGACAATGCGGCCTGCTTCCTCTTCTGGCACATCCTTTGAGATCTGTCTATCCAAGGACAGCAATTCATGGCATGACCGTTTAGTTTTGGCCGCAAACTTCGGCCCTACAGAGAGGGCCTTTTGACCGGTTCTGGTTGATACACACCCTCAGACATGTGAACAGAATGTGTGGGTGCAGGATTCTTCGCACGAAGACGCGTCCGGAGATACGCCAGCTCCCGCGGCAATAGGAATTCAGTAGTCCTGTTGACTAGGTTGAGGTATTCCTGAAGAACTTTCCTGAAAGTTCCAGGTTTTTGTTCACCTTGAATTTGTTGCTCCAAATACTGGCCGTACAACCGCATTTGCCTTTGCCATTCAGACCGGAATGTCTTTCAAATCCTCAAAGCATGTCCAGTCAATTGCAAGAATCTACAGAACAGACTATTGAGCTCAAGTGTGATCACCTTATTGTGAACACAGAACGTAAGCGACCGACATTTGCACTTCATGGCAGAAATTAGTGCAACAGTAGCAGTTGGATCACGGAGAAACTTCAGGATAGGACTCGTTGTACTAGAAATGAAGTTCACCTAGGTGGAAAAGTGGGCATGTTGGCATTCCATGTTTAAGAAGGGAAGAGCGCACTGAATACGAATACACAAAGAAAGGACACACACACACACACACACACACACACACACACACACACAGCGCAACTTTCCACGGTTTATTGTTGTGATCACAACAACTCTTATAGGGCACAACGATGAGCACAACTGCTGCGCAGAAGTAACCGCAACATTACTACGCATCATAACAGACACCAAGGAAATCAAATTCCTTCTTCGCCAGCGCGATAGACGGCATACTAACACACCTGTCATGCAACTTTTCAATCTCTCCTGCCTTTATTATCTCGCATGTAAGGTGATTCCTATTTCTCTCCAAACCTCTGCACGTGTCAAACAGAGGCATGCAACCCCACTTCTTACAATGTATTGCTTGAATCTTTTGCAATCTTGTGGTTGCTGCTACGTCAGACAAACCAGTCGTTGTTCGAATGACCGGCTGCGTGAGCATCATTACAATGTTAAAAAACGTGGCACGTGGGTACATTGTAGGAAGTGTGGAACTGACTGACTGACTGACTGAACTGACTGAACTGACTGACTGACTGACTGACTGACAGCTGTCGCGATTATCGTTGTCGATGTAGTCGGAAAATGCATTTGACTGACTGACTGACTGAACTGACTGACTGAACTGACTGACTGAACTGACTGATCCGACTGACTGACTGACTGACCGAACTGACTGAATTCACTGACTGAATTGACTGACTGACTGACTGACTGACTGAACTGACCGACTGACTGACAGATGTCGCGCTTGTCGTTGTTGATGTAGTCGTAAAATGCAAAGCATTGACGAAGTACTCAGGATGTTAGGTTCAAAATCTGTTTATTGATCAAGCTGACGCGTGCCAACAAATGTTTCTTCCATGACAAACGTCTGAAAAAGGAGCACCAGGGCAATCGGGTGAATTTTTTTGTCGTATTTCTACAGTGAAGGACACGCCCGCCACTTGTAGCACCACAAGCGGTGGTTGAAGTCCTCGTCATCTTGAAACACCTCGTTGTTTTAGAGCACAATGACGGGTGTCCTGGAAATTGTCTGGTCAGCAGTGTGCTTGACAGCCACCGAGTCTACGTCACAACCAAAACTTTTTTGACAGTATCGAAAGCGGATGACTCACAGTTTGGCTCGTTCCATACCAGGATGCGAGGGCCAAGGTGTTCTGTAGTGGAAATCTAGTGTAGCGGTTAAAGTTGCGAATGGTACCGCAGTGATTTTAAAATGAAAGAACAGGATCAAAAAAAGTTTTTGCCTGCACTCGGAGGGGACACAATTTTTGATGCAGTTTTTTGGGGGACCGCCTTCTCGACCAGGCTGTGCAAGTTGTTGACAAAGGCCGACACTTCCTCGTGGATGCCGTGAAACTGAATGTTTAAAAGTTCCAACATGGCATCAAATGACGCGGGCACATTCATGTAAAAGGTAGCGAGGTCACCATGTGGGGCGTCAAAGGGTGGCTGCGTGTTATTGTAGATTTCAATAAAGTCGAGGGTGGAGTACGAACACATCTCATCATTAAACACTTGGATGGCTCGTTGAAGGCGCTTGTCGTCCAGGCGAATAAACCTAAAGACCGGGTCCGCCAGCCACTTGGGGGTGCGCGCAATGTTGTTCACCGGCGAAACGATGTTTTCGCGCAGCCAAACGTAGATGGATTCTTCCGACGCTACTTTTGCACGTTTTCGGCACTTTGTACCCTCTCTTGCGCATACTTTGTCAGCGTCTCCACTGCTCGTCTGACCTCCATTGGCGTCGTCACATGCAACTGAATGCGGAAGTTTCGGACAAACCTCGGCCGGGATCGGGTCCACGACCTTGAAATTGTCCCAAATCTTTATTTCTAATGTCGCAACCCCAATCGCTTCCTCCCACTTTAAGGTATTCCAATCGTCGTGACTGACTATTAAGATACTGGACGAGATTGTAGAGGTCCCATGTGCTGGCGTTTGTAGACCAAATTGACGAGTGATTTGGTCGTTTGACGAAGCCAGCGAAGGTAACACATCGGCATGTGCCGCTGCTCCAGCTGCAGTCGTGTAGGACTTGGACGTGTGGTAGGGTGGTTACTCGTGGGTGGAGTGCGACGGCTGCGACTGCGTACTGGGTGGGTCCTTGTTCGTATCCTCTGACAATGTCATTACAAATTGTCTGAGCTTCTCCGTCGTCTCGAGCGGGAAACACATAGTGCACAAGCTTTCTTCGTTTTGGAACTGAGCGTAACTGCAATGCCCAGCGTGAAGGAAATTGTAAACTTTTTCCATCACCTCTAGCTCCTGGTTCGGGCACGTTTGATTTTGATACCTCTCCCACGCCTCGATCAGGCTCCGCAAGTGTCGCCATGATTTCATAAATGTCATAGGCACGGTTCTCGTCGCTCGAACCAATAAACTCTGTATTTTACCCCTGGGAATATAGATGGTGTCACCGAAAAGCACTTCCAATTGGTAATATAGTGGTACCTCATCTTCTTGTTCATCATGGTGACGTTTACGTGGTTCTGCTTTGGTATCCATTCAAAGAGCAAACAAGCGATCATTTAGAGTATAGTAAATATAAGTAAAAAAGGGGCTTACCGAAGGCGTCTTTAGTGCCCGCTCGAAGTCTTCCTGAGTGGACAGCCGGTTGGCGACTGCGATTCCTGAGCAACTAGGGACCCTTTTATATACCACTCGTGGTGGCCTTGAAAATCACTGCGCTTACAGGGAAGTCTTGCGCAACTACTAGTTAATATGCAATGCCCTTGCGAGACGACGGGCTATTATGCAAAGCAGACAAGGTCGTTTAGTTACTATGAAAAAACCAAGCCCTTGATCAACTATTCGTAATATGCGCAATGCCCTTGCGAGACGACGAATTATTATGCAAAGCAGACAAGGCATTGGTTTAGTTAATATCCCGCGAGTGCTTGCAACCCTATGCAAAGCAGGGGCGCACTACATATTTTTTCTTGTATGTCGTCGTCGCTGTAGCTCCACTCACAGAAAGTATATATATATGTATAATTATACATATCTCTTCTTAGTCATCGAAGACAACGACAGCGGCGCTCCAGTAATAAAAAGTCAAGCAAAAAGCTTTCTTTCATCATGCTTTTATAGTGGAAGAAAAAGCACCGAGCTTCTTGAGACCAAGAAATGCTGCTGCGCTTCCGCCAGTTTTTGGAGCTCTGCCTTGTGTTCGGTCCCCTCGGTCTCGGTGCGAGCAAGGTTTACTGGACGCCCGTGAGGTGTGAGGCTGTTGTAACTTGCTTTGATATTTTCGTTGGTGTGACGCAAGTATGGCCCCACGTTTGACGGCAGAGTCACGCTGTCAGCTACTATGGTGTCCATGTCAGATTGAACCACCAATTTTGTGTCAATTTGAAAAAAAACGGCAATATTTTGGAAAGTTTCGATTGTGCCGGGATCGTCCTTGTTCTACTTGCTTACCACCAACACACCGAAACTCAAACTCGGCTGACTGTTGGAGTTGATCATCGGTTTTGAACAACGGCTAAAGTAAGTATTTTCTATAGGGTCTAAATATTTCACGTGGCGCGCGTGCATATCGTCGGGCCAAAGACGCAAGGAGACGTTCAGATATAGCTTTTGCTCGTACGGCTCGTAGTTAGACAGGTTGCTAGTAGTGTAGGATACAACGTCAGTAGGCAGGCCTAGCTGTGTTTGAGTTAGCAGCTTATTCCCCACGTTGTAAGTAGGGCCCATCGTTAGCCACGCGTCACCTCTAAACTGATACTCATAGTTGACTATGGGTGTGCCCACGTGGCCTTTGAAGGGAAACTGGTTGACAAACTTGGTCAAGCGAGGACTAGCCTTGTAAATGTGAATAAAGTCGTAGGCAAAGTTGTGTCGCGGCATGCCCATGCACGCAGGCATGCTCTTTTCGGCGTCTACATTTTGCTCCTCGTTTACCGGTGTGATTTTAGGACCCCAGTAGCTCTTAGCCAGACCGGCGTGGTCCTTCTCCTGAAATGGAGTGTAAGACTGCGGTTTAATCGGGTTGTTTGTCTCGCCTTTCTTGACGCAGCACATGCCTGTATCCAAGAGTTGGTTTAATCTGACGCAGCTAAGACCATAAACTAGCATGTCAGAGTTGACTGGATGGACTACCGAAGAGCCAGTCTTCCAAGGGGTGCGTAGACTATGGGGAGTAACCTTGACAGCGCACGCATGGCTTTTGTGTGAGACGGCAAGTTAAGGTAGTTGCTGAGAGAAATGTAAAGATACGGCTGCTCCCCAGGCAAGCCTGAGAGGCTAGTTAAAACTCCTGGAAACGATTCCTCAGTGTCATACACTAAAATCGTCTTCAGAATTCCATAGGGCCATGTGGTGAGTATTTTGCTGTCACGGAACACTGTGACCACTCTGTGGTCGCGAGGTACGAGCAAAATCTCTTGAACGAGTTCTGCTGAATTTTCACCGTCACCACCAATTCCGGCTCCGCCTGGACATCGTCTCGCAAGGGGAATGCCCTTGCGAGACAACGAATTATTATGCAAAGCAGACAAGGCGTTGGTTTAGTTAGTATCCCGCGAGAGCTTGCAACCCTATGCAAAGCAGGGGCGCACTACATATTTTTTCTTGTATGTCGTCGTCGTTGTAGCTCCACTCAGAGAAAGTATATATATATATGTATAATTATACATATCTCTTCTTAGTCATCGACGACAACGACAGTGACGCTCCAGTAATAAAAAGTCAAGCAAGAAGCTTTCTTTCATCATGCTTTTATTGTGGAAGAATAAGCACTGAGCTTCTTGAGACCAAGGAACGCTGCTGCGCTTCCGCCAGTTTTCGGAGCTCTGCCTTGTGTTCGGTCCCCTCGGTCTTCGTGCGAGCAAGGTTTACTGGACGCCCGTGAGGTGTGAGGCTGCTGTAACTTGCTTTGATGTTTTCGTTGGTGTGACGCAAGTATGGCCCCACGCTTGACGGCAGAGTCACGCTGTCAGCTACTATGGTGTCCATGTCAGATTGAACCACCAATTCTGTGTCAATTTGAAAAAAACGGCATAATTTTGAAAAGTTTCGATACTGCCGGGATCGTCCTTGTTCTACTTGCTTACCACCAACACACCGAAACTCAAACTCGGCTGACTGTTGGAGTGTATCATCGGTTTTGAACAACGGGTAAAGTAAGTATTTTCCTTAGGGTCTAAATATTTCACGTGGCGCGTGTGCATATCGTCGGGCCGAAGACGCAAGGAGACGTTCAGATATGGCTTTTGCTCGTACGGCTCGTAGTTTGACAGGTTGCTAGTAGTGTAGAATACAACGTCAGTAGGCAGGCCTAGCTGTGTTTGAGTTAGCAGCTTATTCCCCACGTTGTAAGTAGGGCCCATCTTTAGCCACGCGTCACCTCTAAACTGATACTCATAGTTGACTCTGGGTGTGCCCACGTCGCCTTTGAAGGGAAACTGGTCGACAAACTTGGTCAAGCGAGGACTAGCCTTGTAAATGTGAATAAAGTTGTAGGCAAAGTTGTGTCGCGGCATGCCCATGCACGCAGGCATGCTCTTTTCGGCGTCTCCATTTTGCTCCTCGTTTTCCGGTGTGATTTTAAGACCCCAGTAGCTCCTAGCCAGATCGGCGTGGTCCTTCTCCTGAAATGGAGTGTAAGACTGCGGTTTAATCGGGTTGTTTGTCTCGCCTTTCTTGACGCAGCACATGCCTGTATCCAAGAGGTGGTTTAATATGACGGAGCTAAGACCATAAACTAGCATGTCAGAGTTGACTGGTTGGACTACCGAAGAGCCAGTCTTCCCAGGGGTGCGTAGACCATGGGGAGTAACCTTGACATTGCACGCATGGCTTTTGTGTGAGACGGCAAGTTAAGGTAGGTGCCGAGAGGAATGTAAAGATACGGCTGCTCCACAGGCTAGCCTGAGAGGCCAGTTAAAACTCCTGGAAACGTTTCCTCAGTGTCATACACTAAAATCGTCTTCAGAATTCCATAGGGCCATGTGGTGAGTATTTTGCTGTCACGGAACACTGTGACCACTCTGTGGTCGCGAGGTACGCGCAAAATCTACTGAACGAGTTCTGCTGAATTTTCACCGTCACCACCAATTCCGGCTCCGCCTGGACGGAAGGGAGCGTCCGATTGCATCTGCGCCGATATTTCGGCGTCGCCGGTGCTTGAGTCAGGTTGGTATCGCTTTGCGTCTGCTGTATATGATTGCCCGTTATGTGCACGTTTCTGTCTTATTACTGGCATTCAATAGAGGCAGCGGCCCAAAACGTATTGTTCTACAATATTCTTCGTACCTAGACCGACTGCACCTAATGCAGAATGCCAGTTACTAGTGCGTCTAAAGTCATTCAAGAAGAGAGTTGCAGATGCTTGGTCAGCCACAAAGACGTCCTCGTGACTTGTGGCTCGCTAGTAGGCTTAGACAAGGAGAGCAGAAAGGTGGGTTCTAAAATTAATCTGCAGAAAACGAAAGTAATGTACAACAACCTCGGAAAGGAGCAGCGCTTCGAGATAGGTAATAGTGCACTTGAAGTTGTAAAAGACTATGTCTACTTAGGGCAGGTGATAACCACAGAGCCTAACCACGAGATTGAAAAAACTAGAAGAATAAGAATGGGGTGGAGTACATTCGGCAAGCACTCTCAAATTATGACAGGTAGATTGCCACTATCCCTCAAGAAGAAGGTATATGACAGCTGTATCTTGCCGGTACTTAGCTACGGAGCAGAAACCTGGAGACTTACAAAGACGGTTCAGCCTAAATTGAGGACGACGCAGCGAGCAATGGAAAGAAAATTGGTAGGTGTAACCTTAAGAGACAAGAAGAGAGCAGAGTGGATTAGGGGACTAACGGGGGTTAAGTATATCATAGTTGAAATAAAGAAAAGGAAATGGACATGGGTCGGGCATGTAGCGCGTAGACAGGATAACCGCTGGTCATTAAGGGTAACTAACTGCATTCCCAGTGAAGGGAAGCGGGTTGGGAGAGACAGAAGGTTAGGTGGGCAGACGAGATTAAGAAGTTTGCGGGTATAAATTGGCGGCAACAAGCACAGGACCGGGTTAACTGGCGGAACATGAGAGAGGCCTTTGTCCTGCAGTGGACGTAGTCAGGCTGATGATGATGATGATGATGATGAAGAAGATGATGATGATGAGTAGGCTTCGTCGTGCGACTTGGCTATGCCGTTGTCCTCGTCCACCGGAACTCCGTTCCGCAGTGGATTCCCGGGATCCAGGTACCGGTGGCCTGGGAACAAAGGCATACTACTCAGGTTAGGAGATATACACATGTTAGCGGTCGCGACATCAACGACAGCTACACTCCTGAAGTCGTCAATGCGACACGGTCGACCACTGACGTCGCAGAGTAGAGCTACTGCCCGGCGCATCGCTTCACCTGATGGCAACGAAGACAGAATATCCCTGTAGTCAATGGAACGTGGGGAAACGCTATACCGTGGCCGGCGTCGGCCGCTGTCACTGCTCAGAACAAGCTTTCCATCCTGCGTCTGCACCAACAAGCGTCCAGAAGCTAAATGACCACTGCGCCACGCCGACTGATGGCTATTAGGTGGTAAACAAGTAGTCCATTCAGAAAGTCATTGTTTAACTTCAGTTCTGTTTGTTGTTTACTCGAGGTTGACGCGATCTGCACCTCCTTCTAACATTTGCACATTTGATAAACACGAACAAGTATGCTTGTAAGGATTGCGATTGCGATAATGGCAAAAGCTCTATGTTTTTTGTTGCAATTCACAACCGCAAGAAAAAAACACCTCAGTAGACCGAGGAGAAGGTAGAGTTTTTTGGTGGTTACTGCCAAGTTTATTATTCGTTTCTCGCTCCTTCCAATTGGCAATGTCTTTTCAGGCTTTATGATGCTTTGATGCTCATTCGATGGATACGCTCCCACAGTTGTTTTTGTTGTTTTTCGCGCAACGCACGCTGAAGTCGTGCCGGTGCTTCGTTGTTGCTCTGTCGTTAGAAACAGCTACATAACGGCTTTTCCAAAACGAATGCAGTGCGCCAAAAACATTATGCTTTCATATTGGTTTAGTAGGCATACGAATCGACGTGTCTATAATTTCGCATGAGAGCCAGCGAAGCTCTGCCGAGTGTGACCGGTGGCTGTCGGTGAGGCAAGGTGCACCTTTGGTTGAAGTGCTGCAACCGCGTCGCATCGAAGTTTTTTGTTTCTGGCGCGGACACCGTACACAATAATAAAGGCTTCATTTAGGATGAATGATGCCGCAGCTGTGCTGTATTTTCATTTTACTTATCAAATTTGTGTATTCTGAAACCCAGGAGTGCCGATAAAACTTGTACGGGCTCGGTCGGTATGACTTACCTTTGGTAGAAATAATGGTGGTAGAACAGAAGGGTGAAAATCAAGTTCACTGGTGCTCTTCTCGACGCATGTGGAAAGTGGAAGTTTTGCATATTCGCATGCAGTTTGTTAACTTGAAGGGACGGCTCAAACAATAGAGTGTGCAAGGATTACCAGAGTTGCGCTTCTAGCGTGGCGACATCAAGTGACCGCTGTGTTCTGCTCTAACATTGAAAAGGGCAGTTGCGAAGTGGAGCCCATTTATTTGTCGACAACTGCTCGCTGATGTAAAACATTTATTGTCATGTTCACAGTGACTACTCTAGTCTTCTAAATATCACTTCAAAGAAACTCATTGCGGATTTCAAACTGATATATGTACGTGCGCGAAATGTAAACATATTTTTGGCCGGATACTTTATGCTCGACTAAAATTGAAGCGTTGTTGACACCACAGGAATAAATAAAAAACATACTAAAACGTAATGAGCAGCAATGGTTTATTTTAACGGTAAACATATATCTATGCGCATTCAAGAATGAAACACTACAAATAAGTGATTTCAGATACTGTCATGTGCTTTTCATCATGCCACCGTCATCCACCAAGCTTCCATCATGCCACCGTCATCCACCTCGCTCACCAAGCCTTCCAGCAAACACGCTTTGCCTCGCCACCATGAGCTGGCCTTTTACACCGTCACCACTATTGGCTCGCCACCACCATCTACTTTTTCCACCATTGTTTCCACTTGAACTGTCGTCAGCCGGCATTTTCCACCGTCACCACCACTGGCTCGCCCCCCAACCACATCTGCCATCGTCTTTTTGACTCTCGTCTTTATCAGCCATTATGCCAGCTACAGTTTTCACCATATCCACAAATATTTCCACCATATTCACTATTCTTTCAACCATATCTACCAACAATTCCAGCATCCACCAACCAAGGATTTTCAATACGGTATAGCTTTACGTGATGTAATATTGAATGTATTTTTAAGATCTAGGCCAACTACGACCTTTTTGTCGTGTGTATTGAGACCCAAATCAATTTTTTGATGTGTATTATTAAGCGTAATGTCGTGTGTAGACAGTTTTTCCCTGAAGCCTACCGTTGTATGAGGAAAAAGCTCATTGCCTTCTATATAGTTTCAAACAGGTGAAGGAGGATGACATGCTCTTATAACTTTTCAATGGAGGATGTCAGGGAAATAGGCCTAAGATTATCAAGATATAATTTGTTGCCTGGCTTGGGAATCATTATGATTGTTGCCGTTTTTCATTGCTTGGATATCTCACCTTTTTCCCAACACTTTTTCATATATTCCGTGAGGGCTGTGATAGATTTGTCGTCTAAATTTCTGAGCGTTTATCTGTGACCCAATCAGGGCCCCGGGCGGATTTTCTCAGATTTATTAGTTCCGATCGTACCTCAAACTCTAATAAGGTTCGGTTTAAGAAATCTTTTTCTTCGCCTCTGTACGAGCCTAATTGCTCTTTGGTTGTATCCCCAACGTATCTCTGTCTGATTTCGTCATTCAGTTCTTTCTCTGTGCATTTGTAGTTTTGTACAAGTCTTGTAAAGTTTTGTTGTTGTGCTGTCTTGCTCGCTTCCGAGTCTATCAGACATCTTAACAGGTTCCATGTTTTGGAGAAAGTTATTTGTGTTTCCATCGCATCATATTTTCCCTCCACTTGTTGCCTGCATAAGTGCTCCGCGTACTTCTCAATATTTTTACTAAGAGTGGCTATCCTTTTTTTATGGCGTTTGTTGTGTTTTTGCGTTTACCACCATTTTTCTAGGCTATTTTTGCCTCCCACTTATGTAGCTGCTTACTGTCTGTGCTTTCTAGTTCTGTTTTTGTATCGTCTTAGTTGCCATATGAATATTTAGCTTAAGGTCCCAAGCCATTGATCTAAGCCTTCGACGACATCGTATGCTTCCTACTCTCTGATTTTTCTAAAACTATCCCATTCAACCATCCCTAATTCTTTGCCTCCTCTTTTACGTGGACCTACTTTAAACGTGGTCTCAATTATATAGGGGCCACTGCCCATATTTTCTTGTGTGTTAAGCCAATAAGATTTTATGATACTCTTAGTAAACGTGAGGTCAGGAGGCGTGTCTTTGGATACGCTGTTTCCTATCCTAGTTGGGAAAAGGGGATCGGTTACTAACGCCAGGCCCTCCTTTGGGGCGTCGATCCAGAGATTTCTACCTTTGATGTTTGCTTTGTCATAACCCCGTGCCGCATGCAACGCGTTGAAATCTCCTACTATAATCAGTGCTTGCTTTTTAGTAATGCTGGTCGTTTTTCTAAAAAGTGACCTACATTTTGTTTTTTTGTCTTGGACTGCATTAGACATTTATTATGAATAGACTGTCACCACTCTTCTGAGATAGAACTAACTCAACAATAACTTGATCGATATCGCGGATTTCTGTATCAAGATCTATCACAATGAGATTTCTTCGCACAAGGGTTGTTACGGACGTTTTTTCATCAGGGGTACCATAGGATTTGTAATTCGACAATTTAGCCAATCCTCCAGTTTCCTGTAAGGCGATGACGTCTGGTGCCTCCTTTTTGTTGAGGAACTTCTGTAAGTTACCCCGTTTTCGGCGATACCCATGACAGTTCCACTGCCAAATTTTATATTGATTACGTCATGCCATATCTAGAAACGGTCCCTTCCCCTGCGATTTTGGTTACTTCGCTCGTAGTAGGCCGGTTGTAGGGTTTAGCACTAGTTTTAAGTGGTCCTGCTCCCATTGACCTCAAATCTGTTTTCGTGTTCTCCAGTAGCTATAGTCAATTTTCTATGGTATCTATTCTTTGTTTTAATTGTACGAGCTGCAACTGCAATCCTGCGTATTGTTTTTGCATTACCTTAGTAATTTCTGCCAGAATATTCTCGACTTTCTTTTTCAGGGGTTTTCAGAGGTCTTCGTTTTCTACAGGAGATATTTCCTCTGCTGTTTGTTTCGCTGCTGATGCCAGTGCAGGCGCAAGTGTTAAAATTCGACTACACGATGCTGGAGAACTAGTTCACTCGCGCAGCTGATTTTGCCTGAGTTTAACGTTCTCTTTATTCAGTTGTTTTATTTCGTCCCTTTGTTTTGCGTTCTCACGGGTGAGTTGCTCTAGCCATTTCTTAATATGATATAGCTCTTGACCTAGGGTGGACACTTCTGCCGCAACCTCAGGCAAACTCCCAGACTGCAGTGATACCCCTGATACCTCGCCCACCCAGCTCACCGTTTGTCAACTGCCCCGACTGCCATCAGGATCCTCGTCCTTGAGGGTATGTAGTTACCCTTGTCTTGGATTTGGCCCGTGACCTGGATCTGTGTTGACGAGTGGACCTTGATATGAATGTGGATCTGGGTTCATGTTGAGTTCCTTCTCTTTCCACATCGGCGAGTCGCGGAAAAAAGCTGGAACGATCTCTGCGTCGTCCTCCTGTGTCTTGGGTGGCGTTGCCATTCTTCTCTGTCGGATTTTCTGGTGTTTGTTCCTTTTCGCATCATTGTTTCCTCAAAAGGTACGTGGTCCTAAACCGTTCTTTGCATTTTTTGTCCCCTGTAAGAAGATCGCTTCCGCAAAGGCTGCGCCCAGGGTCACACTGGTGGTTTTCAGTTGAATTGATCACCCCACATCCACGACATTTCTTGTTGTCAGGCTGCGGCCAAACATCCGCGCGATGTGCGATTCGTCCACAAGTATTGAATGTTTCATAATGCTTCTTGTATAGGAAGCACCTATATTCGGCACCACGGTAGTATACGAAATACGGCACAAAAAGCCCTTCGAAAACAAACACCACTGCGTCCATAAGTCCCGAACGTCGTGCATGTAGAATCGTTGGTTTCCTTTTACTGACCAAGCTATTTTCTATGTCTTCTTGAGTATCATACCTTAGTATTCCGTGGATAACACCTTTGGATGTGTTTTCTGGTGCTGTTACTTAGGCGGCTGTAGCGTAGCTCTTGTCATGGATTTTAATTTCTTTGATGTTGCAGTGTTCCTTCGCACTGGCCAGACTAGTTGTGCTCATGATCATTGTATTTTGTCGCATGTGAATTCTGAGTGTATCTTCCCCCACAATGTCAGGCTGCACTTTTGCCGCTCGTAGAACATCGTCTTTCATGAGCGCTAGACTCGGTCGCGTCAAGTCCCGACCCCCTCCTGGGCGTAATACTACTTTCTAATCGTCTTCTGGTAGTTGCGCATCTCTCGGCACTGGCCGGCGATGCAAAAAATCCTTCAGTCTCCAAGACGCCTTCTTGCACGCACCTCCCGCGCTCGCGACTGGTACCGCGTTTCTCTTGTTTTTTGCCCTCTTGCGTCGTTCATGGGCCACAAGCCATACTTGAGTGTCGTTGTACTCTTCGGTAGACAGGATGTCCCCCTCAATTTCCACTACATTCATTTCGCAGGCTTCGAACAAGCCAGGGGCCTCGCTTATCGCTTAGTTGCCAGCGCGTCCACAGCACTGCGTTGGCACTGCGATGGCGTAGCTTGGGCGACGCCGTTTTGGGAACTTGAAAGAACTTCACGGCTCAAAGAAAAATAGGCCCACCTGGTATATCCTGGCGTCGGACAAGTCGGGTGATTGTCTGGCCACAACTGTGATGGTCTTCAATCCCGTGGTTGTCCTTACTAAGCCGCGAAAGAAAAAACTGACAGTGCCCATTTAAGAGGCGTCCGTGTGGCTCGGCCCCGTAGCGGCAGACCTCTACAATCAACATAAAATTAGTTTTTTCAGCCGCGTTGTTGCACCTCCACCGATCGAATGATAATTGTAGCGAAGACTGCAGTTTGAATCTAGTGAAATTAACATCTCCAATCTTATTAGTGTCTTTGCAGTCTTTATTTTGCCATATTTCCGTAAGAATGTTTCCGTATACTCACTAAAGATGTTCATTTTTCAGCATCTTTCCTACTTCACGTAAGTTTTCGTAAATACGACATGACTTCCATATCATTCATGAGCAACTTTCCATATGTCCTCCATCATTTAAGTCTCTTTTCAGATTATCTGTAAAAAGTTTTCCGTACACGCCTTACAACTCCTGTAAGCTTCCATAAATATTCATATTTTTTTACGTATAACTCATAAGAAATCGCTCGGAGTCCAAATTTTCCTCAGGATATCATACGGAACGTTTTTGTGGGGAGGTCAGTCGGACTCTTTACCGCCGCTTGGTCTTCCAGCCGTGCTTTTGACGTTTGTTGACTCTCTTACATTTAAACGTATTCCCCTTGATGAGTTTGCGAGGCTGTTGAGCAAATTTTGTTTCTATGAAAATTCATGATGGCGACATTTTCACGAGGTTGTAAAGGAGCTTTTTTTAAGATGTTTTGTCGAGTTCTTTGTCTTGTCTGCAGGCGCCTTAGAATTATGGGCTTTCTTCTTTTGCCTTGATTTTAGCTTTGCCACTTTCAATTTTGACGCTTTTTTGTTTCTGTTTCTGTTAGTTCGAATAAGACGTGTGATCTGCTTACCCTTCAACCATGAAGCATGCAGATGTTTTGAAGAGCATAGGCTACGATCAATACAAAAGGCTTTCTGCAGCGTCCTCGAGGTCTTACTTCTAAATTATCGATGTCAACTGCATCCTCTACTCTTTTGTCGGTTCTTTCGAGCCCATTATACTACTCCATCAAATTGGGTGAAACTTCTTTAAATTATATATTGATAGATAGTCATAAGCAGAAGGGTTTGGTATCTGCGTTGATCTACGTGATAGCCTTGCGTGTTTAACTCCTCCCTTCGTAAAGGGCCTCCATGATCTGGTTCAGTATCGGAAACGTGAGAAGTCACTGAGCGGCTCTGTGACAAGGCGAAGTCAAAGTCCAACAGCAGCCGTCCCAGAAGGTTCGCCAAACAGATATCCATCAGTTATCGGGCGACCATTCTTCATGATCTTGTGAATATCGGGCCGTCATCGCGAAGGACCAGTCAGGACAGAGCTGAAATAGACTTCAGGGCTCTCATCTCACCAGCCTTCAGACGATGCCTGCACTGACGTGGCTGCAGTCTTAAGATGTATGTTTCGGCCTTGATGGAATTGTTTGCTTTGAGAATATCGGGCCGTCTTCGTGAAGGGTGGCTCAGGACGGAGCTAAAATAGTCGTGAGGGCTTTTGTCTCGTGAGCCTCCAGCAGATGCTTGCACTCATGTCAGCCCATGCGTGCTCCTAGTGGTCTTACTTCCAGCCGGAGTAGTGCTGCCAGTTCTCAGAAATGGTTAGGCCTTGTTCACATGGTTGACGTGACGGCGGCTTCACTAATTTCTCCATGTGGTCGAGAATTCATTAATTGCCATCTCTGTCTTCTTTGAAGGCTCTTTCTTCAAGGTTTCACAGCACCAAAAAGATTTGGAGAAAAGAATGAGCTGCCGTCCCCATGGCGAAGCTCAACTTCGACCCCTGCGTTATCCCTTGCATTAACCTTATCTCTTTCTTATGATTATAGTATCAATCGTCGTCTTGTACACAATATTCAACAGTTCTTACCTGACTCGTGTGTCCTGAGTATGATGTTTGCACAGCTCATATAGCTTTGTCATTCATACACTTCACTTAACACCTAATTCGTTATATATGGAGCAAGCGAAATGGTCACGAAGGCATCTTGAAGGGCCCAATATACCCGTCGTGACGTCGATGCGAGCGCACGCTGGGCGCAGCGACACGCTCAATATCTGACACTTACACTAACGTCTGATACTGAGCGAGTCTTGCAACTAGGGGGTTACGAACCGGTCACAGACATGCATGGACAAACCCATGGCTTTCGGAGCTTTGCCCCTAAAACTGTGATTGCCTACATACTTTTATATATAGTTTCTGAAATATTCATTAGCTACCTGACTTACCTACCACACCCTGCAACGTACAGTATAATATTTTTGTTTTAATCTTTTTCACCTTACCACTGACAGCAAATTGGCGAAAAATCGCTGAAAGTTTATACGATTTGGTGATCTACATGCGACTTTTATCGACAAAGTTTAGCATGTTTTCTCCAGGAAATAATTGAGAATTATTATTTATTATGCAGTGTTCATTGATATCGCTGTAATGAAGTGATCATACGTCTTTACAACAAGGAACAAGCAAATTGCATTTATTATACCATTTTACACGTGACAGCTTTATTTAAACAATTCCTTTTTTACACCTAAAAAGTGCTATTGCTCTCTGGATGTTCACCACAGCGCATGCCTTGCAACGCATGGACGAACGAACAATCGCAAAGACGAACGCACAGACGGACGGACGCACAGAAGCACGGACGGACTCATGAATGCTTTATCCGGCTCATTATTATTCATTCTGTGGATATGCTGTGACACCGATTTTGCGTGCATGCAATGCAATTCAACTGGCTACTACAACTACGACGACACGAGACTTAAGACATACGACGTAAGGGGCTTTGCCCCTAAAAGAAATAATTGAGGGCACTGGTAGCTACAAGCGCACAACGTAGGTCGACATCTTCGTGCGATCGCAGCAGCAAGTGATTAAGAACAACGCATTTTGTACTATCCAAAATGAATGAGTTAAATACGCATTTACACAGAATACAAATGAACGCGTGTTGCACTCAGCGCACACGTCACAGCAATTAGGCTCGAACGGGATCAAATTTATCAACTGTGATTGGTACTCTTCTGCAGCGAGCGTAAGATAGTCGATCACATCAGGCTTGATCGCGACTGAAAGTCCTCGTGTGAAAGCACTTTAAGGTATAACTCCCAAAAATACTGAATTGTCATAACTTACGCGGCACAAACACGAATGGTCTGTGGGCTGCCACTTGTCGCGCTTGGTCTTCGCAACCCACGGGAGTCTCCTTTTCAGATCTTTCGAGAATCTGAACATCCCGTAGCAATTTCGCGAATGGTTTTTGCACTGCGGCACGCAACACCCGGGAGTTTTGCCCAAGAGAGAGAGAAAGAGAGAGAGAAACGCCTTATTCACAAACGCATGGAGAAGGAGGGCGTGGGAGGAACCCCCCATCCGGGCTCTCTAGGATGACTCCAGTGACGAGTCAGGCCCACTCTATCAGAGCTCAGAGGACCTCGGCAAGTCCATCGCGGAGAGCATCATCCCAAAGCTCCTCGTTACCTAAAGAGTGAAGGAAAGCAGGTAAGGAAGGGAAAATGTTCACAGTGCACTCGATAAAGACATGGAAAGTCGTGGGCGATGTTTCCACAGCAGATGCAACAGTGTGCATAGCCTTGCGGGTAGGATTTATAAAGTGGCACCAGATTTATTAAGCGGTACCAGGATTTATAAAGCGCTACGCTAATGCCTCCTCACGCGAGAAAGATAGTGGTTAGGCGCTCACAGTGCGAAAGAAAATTCTGTTGTGACGAAGCATGTCATTGTAAGTGAGAAAAGGATCTACCCACTCCGAATCGGTCGTCTCGCCTTGCCGGGCCATCAGGAGGGAAATTTCGCCGCCGACAGCGTGTGTGATACATTGCCCGGCAGAAAGGCGTGACCGAGAGACCAGAGTAAGTGAACGCAAAAAGTAGTGTTTGACTCAGCGGTATTTTATTGAGAATTTATTGGACCGCTCATGGGATGTCATGTCCTGATAGGAAGGCCTGATATGCCTGTTGCGAGTCTGTCAATATGAACACCTCACTGTGAACACGGATAGCGTATTGTGCCGCTAGAGTGACTCCAAGAATTTTGCCGTGAGCAGCATGTGTCCCACGTAATCCAGCCCAGTCCTGCAGGGAATCGCTGCCGTTTAACATTACTGAGGAGCAACCATCACGAGTTTGGTCTGTGTCCGTGCAAAGAGTATGCCATTGCGGGATGTCTTTGAGCATACGTCTGAAGAATCGTACGTGGTGTTTGCACCAGCTCTTGTCATGCTGCGGGTACAAGTTACGTGGTAAGAGATGAACTGTTAGTATTTTTTGTATCGCAGGCAATAAGCGCGTGGGGTGTGCTTCAATCTCAAGTGGTGGGACGGTATATATAAGGAGTGAGAGAGATTTCTGCCAGTAGGGGTGAGTAGCAGTAATTGCCACGCACGTGTCTCCCGGAACCAGCCAATACGAGACGGGGGAAGCCGAATGGTGGCCACCCATCGCAAGGTGGCACTCAAGCCTTCAAACAGTGACTCCACCCTCCAAGGGGGCGTGAAAATTGAGGTACCCTAAGAAAATGGCAGGCAGAACGGCGCCTCGCGTGACATGGCCGGCATTACGCGCCGAAACGAACGTGAGCGCCGGGTCACGTCAGCGTGTATTGGCGCCTTGATTGTGGCGTGTAGTCATGTTCTTATATTACACGCATCTCATCAATATCATGTTTCCATCAGTCACATACCTTCGTCATCCATACATGTGACGTAGTACCAAATTGGGCATATGAGAAGCTAGAGAAGCGGCCACGCACACATTATGGGCGTAGCGTGTAGTCTTGTTGTGACTTGACACGCATCTCATGATTTTCCTGTTCGTACCAGTGAAATACCTTCGTCATCCTTTCAAGTGACGTAAAACCTGGTTTGGCTTACGTGAAGCTAGCGAAACGGCCATGAGCGCATCATGAGCGTTAGAGTAGTCCTGTTGCTTGACACGCACCTGACAATTATCAGGTTTGCATCAGTCACACCTTTGTCGTTGATTCACGTCCCGTAATACCGAATTTGGTACATGCGAAACTACAGGAACAGGTGCTTGCGCATCACGATTGTGGCATTTAGTCATGCTCTTATATGACACGCATGTCATGACTTTCATGTTAGGGTCGGTAGCTTGTGATGCAGTCATGTTTTAGCATGCCAGTTCTGCAACATATCGTGTGAACGAGGCCGCCGCAAAAGCAAAACCATTTCAAGCAATGCGTTGAAGTTCAAACTGAAAACTCAAGCCAATTTCGATTTAGGACACGGGTACCATGATAAATACCTTAAAATGGCGAGTATGCTTTCAGACATAAATAAATAATGCCATTTTAAATGGCTCAGATCAAAACACATAAAACAAAACATTGGCAAATACTTGCTTGTTTTCTGTTTATGAGAAAGAAATACGGCTAATTGCCTTTAACAAGAGAGCAAGCTTGTTCCACCGTAACACCAATCCTACCTTGCCATCCAGCTTGTAGAAAACTGGACTGAATATTCGAGCAACTCTTCCTTAATAAAAAAAGTACCGAACAAATAGCTGTCCCTTGGTGTTGAGGGCATCAGACAAATGCAAACGAGTCGTTTTCAATGGATCAGATAAAAGTACATAATAAAAAACGTGTAGAACTAGTTGCTCACATTCATTTTTCAAGAAATAAGCACAGCCTTGTACCGTTCACAATTGATCAAGCTTGTGCCCACCAAACAGGCAGCCGAAGATTTCAAGCAATGCGTTTCTCTTTCAAATAAAATTTCGAGGCCATTGTGTTTTAAGACATCAGTAGCAGGAAAAGTAGGTGTCTAGTGCTGACAATGCTTTCTGGGATATACACAAACTGTTTTCAATGGTACAGATGGTAGCGCCCGAAAAAAAACATTCAGAATTTTTAGCTCTTGTTGAATTTCTGAGCAACAGAAGAAGTGAACTACTTGTTTACAAGTGAGTAACACCCGGTCCTTCAAACAACTCTCAAACTATTTCAAGCAACGCGCCTAAAACTGAGCTGAATATATAAACTAATTTTGTTTTAAGGCACGAGTGCTGTGACATTTATTTGACCAGTGCTGGCAATGCTTTTAGCGATACGTAGAACAGGTTGTCTTCAAATAATGGGATCCAAGCCAACAAACGAAACATGGCGAATTTTTTGGTCTTGGTCAACTTCTGAGCAATAATTACAGTCAAGTACCTTCACAAGTGAGCAAGCTTGTTCGTCCCGAACATGCATCGAAACATTTCATCAGATGCGTTGAAACTGGCACTGAAAATTAGGTCTATTTTGTTTCGAGACACTACAACAATGTTGGATAGCTGCCAAGTAGTAACCATGCGATAGATACCTTCTAGAAGGTTAGAATAGTCAATAACCAGACGACGATGCTAAGTTTCCCCAACGAACGTTTATCTATATAGCTCTGGTCCAGTTTAATCGCCTTGATGCATGCTGAGCAATGATATTGCTTGAAGAACCTCTGCTTAGCGTGACTTTAAATATACAACATACTGTGTTTGTTTGCTTTTAGGCTGCTGGAAAGAGGTTTAGTCACAGGTACATTAGCGAAGGCGTAAGCAGTTTTCTAAGGAAAAGGAAACAAACAAAACGTTAGACATAGGTTATCTTATTTTCAACAAATATAGCTTGTTGGGTTTCCCTCTCTCTTTTACCTTTGTTTATCATGTTTGTATTGAATTTTTTACCAATGTGATGACTTTCGAACTACCCGCCTAACATATTCTGCTCATATAATATTTTTTTAAATAAGGCACCGTCCTTTTCATGGTCGCACCCAATAGACTAAATGCGCCAGCTCCCTGAAAAAGAACCAACCAACCACGAAGCTGAACATGCAACGTGCATTAGCAGTGGGTTGATCATAATGCTAAGCCAATATTTGTGTTACCGCATCATCCAAACAGGTTTTTCCATAAATGCCAATTTAAAAGGCTAGATATTTCACAATTTTGCCAAGGTAAGTTATTGCAGGTGACGACCGCAGTGAGGCGATGATTCCCACAAGGGGTGTTAAAGCGAATAGGGCGCCAATTGAACAGTGTCACAATGAACCCAAGTCAACGGAGTTTCGATTCGCCCACACCCGTCACCTTGCACAACTTATCGGTGTACGGTGAAAAGGCTAAGCCATGCTATGTCTTGAAAAAAATCACATCAAGCCTTTGAATCGAAGAAAAGCTGAAAAACTCTTTGGATGCGCCTATGTGAGATAGAAACATGTAGATTGTCACACGTCATCACGTTTTGCCTCACAGGTAGTCCAGCCGCAGCAAAAACACGCCGTATAAATGTAACGCGCAGTCGCATTCGGGCAAAACACGCCAAGATGAGTGGGCACGGCGGACCTACTACGGGCAAGTGGCCTCACAATGTATTTCTCTTCTTTATACAGGTGCTCGTTTTCGGTCTGACTGGAGTGACGTATCAAGCAAGCTTCTGTTCTACCGGATCTACAGCTGTCAAAACGTGCCTGTTCGTTGTGTGAGGTTTCTTAACACGGGAACGACGGAGCTTAAGAGGAAACATTTCCTCCCCAGCCTGCGTCGGTAACACCCACTTCAACGCCATAGATTCCTGCATGCCATGTGACATTGGCCGACAACTTTATGAAAGGACGACTGAATCTGCACACCTTGAGTGGCTACGGTGGACCTGCGACAGACATGTGGCCTCGCAAGCCATTTTTTGGTTTATGCAGGTTAGTTTAATCACTATGCTTCAATTAGGAGCAATTACCGCTGTTTTTTTTGGTCCAGCCGTCTTCTCAGTGCTGTGCTAGTATAGCTTATGTTGTGCGCTGTACGTGCTTACTACAGCTGTGCTGTGATATTGAGACAAATTCAAGTCTAAACGTAAAAAAAACAACGTTGCAAGAACTAAAGAACAACTACAAGGACAAGCCGAATCGGTTGAGGAAACGGCGGCTCTTAGAACGCAGCAAAACAATAATGAAAAGACTTCCGCTTATTGCGACCATCCGTTCACTGATTCAGAGAAACATGCTTCTCATGTCGATAACATTGAACGGACCGTAATATATCAAGAATTCAAAATTGTGGATTATAGAACAGGAGCAGGCGTTCTCACTTGTTGAATATTGGCTTTCGGGAAGAAAATGGTGAATCAGTGACCAAGGTTAAGAAAAAAGTTATTACCAGTATATTTTCCTACAACTAAATATAAACTGCCATTCGATTGGAAAAAACTATCGTTTGGAGAAGCCGGGTAATTTAAAACCAGTTATGTTCGTTTTTCAAGACCTATATAAAAAACGTGATGTTCTAAAGAACCCCTACAAGCATTTCCGCAGAAAACGATTACTTACGTGAAACACTGATAAACGTAAATTGCTATGGGACAGTGCAAATGTAGAAAGAAAGAAGCTAAGAAAGTCGCCTTCATAGATGAGGAACTTCGAGTCGATAATGAATATTTTATACGAAGCGATACCACAAACAGCAGTGGTAAAACTCATAACGATCATGGTACTTCTTAAAAAGACTGACTTCACCTCGTTACTTCCGATTTTCAAAAATAATGTTGGAAGTGTTCCTAATAAAAACTAAGAAACTTAATGTGGTTATTCTTCGGACTATTTGGCACGTGGTTGTCTCCACAAAAATGACGCATGACGCTGCATGATGAAATAGCTGATAACAAACTTCTTTCTCTCTGGTTATCTTGCTGTCCGTCGGCATAGACGCACTAGGTGCCGTGGTCTTGCTGTTTTAAAATACCAAATATCACCGCCGTGCTCCTACCTCAGGCAGCTAATCTTCGACAACTCTCTTTCAAAATTTTATGCTGTAATAGGTCTTTTCTATTTTTGGGTGTTTTCGAACCCTGATTCTACTCCAATATTTTTGCAAGCTTTGCCTCAACACATGACTCTTTTGTACACAATAAAGTTTTGAATAGGCAACTTTATTCTTTCGGGAATGAATTCGATTCGTGGTACGCATAGCGCTCATGTCAGCGTTAACTTTTAACATTTGCGTGACAATATTTTCATGCACAACCTACAGCAAGTGGTTACTGAGCCTATACGAATCAGCATAGCCTTGGCTTCAATGCTTGACTTTACATTTATTATCCAGACGCTTTGCGATTTTGCAGGTGCTATGGAACAAGGTATTTTTAACATAAATTTGTTGCTTTTGCCTGCACCATTGATCTTCCTAAGTCTACAAGTTGTGAAACCATTTCTGTAAAGGACTACTCACGCACCAGTGATGAGAGCATAACAGATTACCTTCACGATCATCTAAGTGTAATTGGAGAACATGACGCAGTCAAACTTTGGGTCGACTTTGGGAGTATCTGTATCGACAAGTTTATTGCAAACATAACTAAAAAACATCCGAGTCTACTTCCTGGATGAATTAGGAGATAGCGCATGCGAAAAGAAAAGCCAAGCGTCTGCGATGACGGGCTATTTCTCTTGTAGTGGAGCATACGCACTAACGTGTATGCGCCTTCCAAAGAGAAGGAAAAACCCCGTGCTCTGATTGCACGAGAACCTGGGCCGCCTTTTGCCAGACTGGTCGTACGGCCATTTTTCGTTGCGACATCGTTGCGACTTCTCCGGTTCAATAAACGTCATCACAATTGGTGGAGGCTGCTGAGATCCCCAAGCAGACCTGGAGCTCCGCTCTCGCAAGTTGCCCGAGAGACCACTGCAAAACATGACTGACGCAGTCGCCAACCAGCCCATCCCAGCCCAGCCAGCACCACCGGCTGTCCCGTCTACCTGCTCCGGCGCTACTCGCCAACGCGACCCACCAATATTCAGCGGCAGTGGTGAGCAAGACGTCGAAGACTGGCTCTCCTTGTACGAACGCGTAAGCGCCAGCAACAAGTGGGACAACGACTCTAAGCTCGCCTACGTTATTTTTTACTTGGCAGACGTAGCTAAACTTTGGTTTACGAACCGCGAAACCGCCATCGCCAACTGGTCCTCCTTTATGACACTCGTCACTGAAGCGTTCGGCCGACCAGAGGTCCGCAAGTTCCGCGCTGACCAGCGCCTGCGCCACCAAGCCCAGCAGCCTAGCGAGACATTTACTAGTTACATAGAGGACGTGCTCTACCTCTGCAGGCGTGTGAATCCATCTATGCCCGAAGAACAGAAAATTCGGCAGATTCTCAAGGGAATCGAGGATGGCGCAATCCAGATGTTGCTAGCGAAAAACCCGAACAAGGTGGCAACCCTCGTAAGCCTCTGCCAGAGCTTTGATGAATTGCGCAGTCAGCGTTCCATCGCCCGACAGAGTGTCCCACCGCCGGATTCAATCTCGGCCGTCGCTCTCACAAATGCCAAGGTTCGCCAAGAAAGTCTGTCCAACCAGATCAAAGACTTCATCAGGGAGGAAGTCGCCCGACAGCTCTCCCTGCTGCCGCATAGCGACGCGCCCACCGCAAGCCTACCTACGACACTGCAGCAGGCCATACGCACGGAAATTTGTGATGTCCTCCCTACAGTGCAGGCCCCTTACCCATGCACTTCAGTAGCACCTAATCTCTCAGCTGTCGGCTACGCACAACCTTCACCTCTCAGCTACGCAGCTGTGGTCGCGCGGCCCCCACCGCATCCAGTCGCCTTATCAGCTCCAGCTCCTCCGTCCTCGCCTCCAGTTTACAGGCCTTCACCTCGCTTTTTCCGTCGTCCTAATGAGTGGCGCACCCAAGACAATCGTCCTATCTGCTTCGCCTGTGGCATCGCTGGCCACATTGCACGCTTCTGCCGCCGTCGCCCCACACCTGCAAACGCATACTTCGGAACTCCTACCTACGCGCCGCAGCAGGCCACCGCATCTGCATATGAACAGAGGCACTCAGACTCGGATCGCCGCCTATCGACTGCTCGTTTCCCATCCCCTCGTCGCCGGTCGCTATCGCCTATGCGTCATCGACTACCTCCTGAGGAGGGAAACTAATCAGTGCAGTTCCGGAGGCAAGAACTGCAACTCGTGCGCAATTCCCAAGGCCTCCGTTTTCGCCGAAAAATTTTGTTGATGTCGATGTTGAGGGAGTCGCCACATTAGCGTTAATTGATACCGAGGCCACCGTTTCTGTGATGGACGCCAAATTTTGTCGGAAACTGAAGAAAGTGACCACATCTGTCTGTGGCATGGTGCTGTCCACGGCTAGCGCGCAACGCATTCATCCCTCGGCTCTGTGTACGGCGCGCGTCATCATCCAAGACGTTTTGTACGTCGTACAGTTTTTTGTACTGCCATCTTGCTCTCATGACCTTATCCTCGGTTGGGATTTCTTATCAGGTCATGAATATATTATTAATTGTTCCCGTGCCGAAGTGTCCCTTGTGCCAACATATGAATTTCCACCACCCGACCGGTCTCCTCGGCTCTGCAAACTCATCGCTGACGACGACATCACCTTGCCCCTGGAAGCTTCGGTCCGTGTAAGCCTTTCATGTGTGGCGCAACCTGACGCCACGGTGGTGTTTACGCGATCTCCTGTTTTTACTGAACGCAAGGGCATCGTTCTCCCATTTGCCGTTCTTACAATTGCATCTGGTTTAATCGTAATGCTGGTTACCAACCACTGCAACTACCCCATTGGCTTACTTCGTGGTGAAACGTTGGGATATGTGCAACCTGTCGACCATATCGATGATATTATTCTTCCCGACGAAACGCCATGTCACATTGCCACAATAACTCATGCGCCTGAGCCATCAAGTTTGTCAGCCTTCGACAATGATATTGACGCAGACCTTCCTCTCTCGCATCGCCGCCAACTTGTTGCTCTCCTTAACAAGTTTCGCTCTTCTTTCGACTTTCAAGAACCTGCTTTGGGCCGCACCACGACTATCACTCATACTATTGACACCGGCTCACATTTGCCCCTGCGACAGCGTCCTTACCACGTTTCCGCCGAAGAGCGCCGCGTCATTACAGAGCAAGTAGACGACATGCTTAAACGTGGAGTGATACAGCCTTCTCAAAGCGCTTGGTCATCACCTGTCGTTCTGGTAAAGAAAAAGATGGCACCGTTCGATTTTGCGTGGACTATGGCCGCTTAAACAAGATTAAGAAGAAAGATGTCTACCCGCTACCACGAACAGACGATGCTCTTGACTGTTTACAAGGCGCCGAGTACTTTACATCCTTGGATCTGCGTTCTGGGTATTGGCAGGTGCCAATGGCGGAATGTGATCGCCCTAAAACAGCCTTTGTAACGCCAGATGGCCTATATGAGTTCAAAGTGATGCCATTTGGGCTCTGCAACGCACCTGCCACATTTGAGCGCATGATCGATACCATCTTGCGTGCCCATAAGTGGAAAACTTGCTTGTGTTACCTGGACGACATCGTAGTCTTTTCATCTGATTTCCCGACACATCTTGTTCGCCTCCACGAGATTCTGACGTGTCTAACTTCTGCGGGCCTACAACTTAACTCCAAGAAGTGCCACTTCGCAGCACGAAAACTAACCATCTTGGTATATGTCATCACAAGAGACGGTGTTCTTCCGGATCCCGATAAGCTTCGGGCTGTCGCTGACTTCCCGTTGCCCACATCACTGAAAGCCCTAAGAAGTTTCGTCGGTCTCTGCTCCTACTTTCGTCGCTTCGTGCGCAACTTCGCGTCCATCATCGCACCTCTCACGAGTCTGCTTTCCAACAGCAAAGGTATATCTGCATGGTAACCTGCTTGTGACGACGCATTTCGCCAGCTGCGCCGCCTGCTGACCTCACCACCCATTCTTCGTCACTACGACCCCGCTGCTGCCACAGAAATTCACACCGATGCAAGTGGCATCGGTCTTGGTGCAGTTTTGGCACAACGGAAAGGCACCCAAGCCCAATACGTAGTCGCCTACGCAAGTCGCGCTCTCAAGAAGGCTGAATTGAATTACTCCGTGACAGAGATGGAGTGTTTGGCCATAATCTGGGCCTTGACGAAATTTCGCCCGTACCTTTACGGCCGCCCTTTCGACGTGGTCACAGACCACCACGCTCTATGTTGGCTGTCCACATTGAAAGACCCGTCCGGACGCCTGGGACGTTGGGCACTTCGATTGCAAGAATACGACATCCGTGTAGTATATCGTTCCGGTCGCAAGCATGCGGATGCCGATGCACTTTCGCGATCGCCATTAACCCCAGATGTGGCTTCTCTGTCACCACTTTTTACCACCTTGTCACCAATAGACACCACTGACATGCTTTCGGAGCAGCGTAAAGATCCATTTTATCATAATATTGCGGTAATGACTCGCCAGTTATCCTAATGGCCCAACACGACATTCTGTCCTTAGAACTAAAATAAAAAACTAAATGGCTTGAATTTCTGTTCCTTTTGTAAAATAATAGATCGTCTCTTTCTCACGAACTTTATATTAGGCTTGTGACTGCCTGCCGAAGAAGACATTGCTACTTCTTCACATTAGTGCCTTACAATGCCAAAACCAACATACGTAAGTATTCCTTTTTTCCTCGAACTGTTGCATACTGGAACAGCCTACCCTTTAGTGCACTCGGCAACACCAACTCTATCGCATACATTACATCCTAAACCTTGCCTTGCCCAATACCTCTGTATATTGATTAGATAGTTACGTAATGTTGATCTTTTGATTCAATATATTATTTTATTGTTTCACATTTTCGGTGCTTCTTTACGTGTTAGTATGTTCATATTGCTGTCAGTATATTGTTTTTGATAACTGCACAATTTTTACTGCTTGTTTGTACTTTTCCCTCTTGCCTGGGCCTGTTAAAACCTGCAGTATTCCTAAAAATAAATAAAACAAAAAATAAACAACGAACACTGGCACCGCTCACGTGGTGCGGATTATTCAAGTTGCAGTAGCTGGGGCGAGCCACTCACGGTTCAACACAAGTTTATTTAGAGTTTCAGCTGTAGATATCACTTCTCCCATGTATGTAACTATAAGAAATGTTTTAAACTTCAGTGGGGCCTGGCGCTTGATCAAAAGTCAAAAGCTTTGCATAATTTTTCTCTGACTACGTGTAACGAAACGTATTTTTAAAGGGTGCTAAAATTACAGATTCCCTGAACAGCAGAAAGCTCCTGGCATTTGGACTGAAAGCATTCAGAAGGTATCGCTCTAGTATTTACAATAAGTACAGCATTCACTTTACTTATTTATGTACAGTTTAGGCTTCTGTATAATCACATGTCTTCAGGGACTCTTGACAGGCATTTTGTTTTCTATGATAGGTATTGGTTCTTAAGAAATGCCTGTTCATCTTCTGTCAAGGTGCCTTTTGGCGAATAGAGCCTTTTATTAGACTAAATCTTACAAATGGTAATTATGAAGTATTTTGCTGGTTTTGTTTGCACGAACTGTTTGCACGCCAAGCGCTACATTGTACGCGCGTATATCGCATAACACGTTCTAGCTAATATTTTTGAAAGCGCCTTGAAGCACTTTTGTTTGAATTGTGCTTTCACGTTCTTTCGCTTTTGCGTGCAATAAAACTCGTCAAGCGTAAAAAATGGCCAGAGACTACAAAGAAATAGGGTTGCTTTTGGACACCTAATTTTATATTTATAAGTGAGCTTAATACACGTGTTTTAATACACTCACGGCAGTGATAGTAGAATATCAGAAAATAATTTACGTATTAAAGATGTGAAAGTCCTCTACATCAATTTGTGTCTTTGGCTAATGGATTAGACACAATATTGCGAATCCAGGCATATCAGTCCGGGGTAGACCTTGCTATTACCTAATGATGGCCTTAAACATCGTATGCACTTGCGATTGTTTTGTGTATAAAAGTTTCTTTTATACAGCTGGAAATTATCAGATGTAAGTATAATGTCTCACAGTTCTCTGCAACGTAAAAGCGTTGTAAGACTGCACATTCATTGAGAAAAGGCCTATTGTATTGTTGTTTTAACGCAAAGCGAACACCCCTATAACAAAACCAGGGGTGGCAAAGCCGGACGGAAGACACTAAAGTACAGTGTGTCCAGGTATGGGACCACACCGGGAAAATCATGTGCTCATGGACATCTATACTGCGATGTTCTAAGTGTACGCGAAAGTGCAGATAGCGATGAGGAAGAGCGACATTGGAGAAGGGCATGCGTGTATTTAAAATAATGTATCAAGAAAAGGAAAATTTCAACTGAGCGCAACGAGGTGTGATATCAGAGAGGGAAGCAGGAATTATGAGGGATGCATAAGAATGTCTCTGAAAAAAAACGCATGATTTAACGGCAACGCTCAATGGCAGTGTATGCCCTGCCTGCTTTTTATTGATTAGTATGTGCTGTTTATCGTTCCAAAACCACCATATGTTTATGAGAGAAGTCGTAGTAGAAAGCTTCGGAAATTTCGATCAGCTGGGGTTGTTTAACGTGCTCCCAACTCTGAGCACATGGCCTGCAGATTTCACCTCCATGGGGAATGCAGCCAACGCAGCCTGGATTTGATCCCGCGACCTGCGCTTTAGCATTCAAATTCCTTAAGCACTAGACCACCACGATGGGACTCCCTGCCTACGTTTACGCTGTTATCTCTTCTCAAGCTCGGTTAGAGCTGGTATAGGAGTGTCTTGCTAACCAGGCTCTGAGCAGGCTGTTTCACAGTTCTCGCAGATTGCTTGGCGGACCACGTGTGTTCACTTCTTACAGCATCCAGTTTAAGGCAAGCTGCATAAAGTTTCCGGATGCGAGTGCCCTAATTAGTTATAGAAGGATCTTTATAGGAGATATACTGGCGCTAGCAAAAGACAATAAATAACTACAAAAAAGATATGTACTTATATGCATGTATACGTTGTGTGCTCTTGAGCTACCAATATTTCAAAAAAAGCCCAAGCTGAATAAAGCCAGCTAAATAAAGGTAACCCTTGTTTTATTGAGGCCTGCATTGTCTCCAAAGAATAAGCAGACTCATGTTTAACATATACTAGGTAGTTTAGCTGCTCAATATTCATGAAGTGACGATCGACACTACAAGTTTGTGCGTTAGGTCTTCAGGGAGCAATGTAAGTATGCCGATACGTTTTAGGTGTCAGATGCAGCAATGTAACTACGCAAAAGATTATGTATACAATTAGGCTATAGAGTTTAAAACGCAAACATTTCAGCGGGTTATGACGCATGTGACCGACAACTTTGCTTTGATTTTCATGGTGATTTGTGAACTTCAGCCCAACACATGACAAAAAGTCTTTTCTTGTTCTTTGTTTCTTTTTTTCATTCAAGTGCGAAGAATTTTGTGACGTGAGTGAGAATCTTGGTAGTAACCTATCGCACAGCAGCTTAAAACCTCGCTGCAGCCAATGCTGCGCCTCGTTTAAAACTGCAGTGCACATGTCGCAACGAAAATTTAGTTCGTTTAAATCTATACCATGCCAACATTTCTGAAAACATCTGTCACCGTCAACATACAGAACGTTCACTTTAGAGCAAGAACATTTTTTTAAAAGCTGCCACTAACGACGAGCAAATCCCCGCATCTTAGTCTAAAACATTCGTGCATTATAGGCAGGAACCCTTCTTTTTAGTGGCTTTAAAAAAACAACAATTCAAGAAAATTTCTGTCTGAGGATTGCAGGTACACGCAGCCCTGCAATGCGGAAAGTTCCCGCTAGCGGAACTTTCTTGCTAACCAGCCCTTGCATCGATGGAGGGAATTGTGGGTGCGGTGCTCGAAGTGACGTCACAGTGTTTGCAAACAAGGAGAGGTCTCTTACTTAGGCAATATTTTGCACAATACATTTTTTAGATGACAGCCTGTACTCGTCCTACATGGACCATACTCATGTCTTGTTCCAACATTTGTGCTGCGCATTACTAGGCACATAGTGACTAGGATCTTTGAAAGCTAATTTCATTGTTCTCTCTCATATTGCTAACATTGGTGCCGTAATGTAAATTGGGAAAAAGACACTGCAGAAGGCTGTCACAATAAATATACTGACATAGGTATTCTACTGCAAACAAAAGTCGGCACTGGTCCTGTCTTTACCCGTGTTCCGTCTCTGTTTGCCTTGTTTGTGCTGCAACAAGCCAAACAGTCGTTGAGTAGAGGAGAACTATTATTGCATCAAAATTATAAATGCTTGCATCAGCAAAATATTTGCACAGCGCAAGACTACGAGTAGTTACGAGGTAACTGATAAAGAAGAGACAAGGACCGAAAGAGCGCTAAATTCAACTGAAATTTTATTAGCGAAACCACTGACATTATATACTGGTCACGCAGATACAGGCTGTTTTCTCTGCCCTGGAAAAGCTTTCAGAGCTGTGCAAACGGGAGATTGCGCAGTCCGCACGAAGTGCCTGCGGCACAATCAAATATAGAAGGCTATTCGTAGCATGCACGATAGCCGTCATTCATTTCGTCCCGTTATCATGTGGCCAGATATATGTAGAGAAAACAGACCAGTGCCTAAATGAGCATTTAAGGGAGCATCATTGCAATGTATACTCAGCTGTGCAAGGTCATTTGGGCGTCCATTGTGCAGATTGTGGTTGCACAACGGAATTAGGAAAGTGCACTGTTATAGCCAAACACCGTCAACACTAACACGAGAGATTATGGAGACCAATGAAATGCAAATGCTGGGTGATCGATGTATCAGCAAGCGCTCGCTTGCTCTGACTAAAAAAAATCGAGTTTCTGGCTTTGACATAATAGATCGTGAAGTTGTGCTGAGTTATGGCGTTGTAACTATATATTGAGATGATTGTCTTGCTGTGATGCAATACGTTGCGCGATTGCGCGATGTTCTTTGGCGAGTATATAAGTTCAGTGCTTTCGCTAATGGAATTTCAGTTCCAAGTCAGCGCTCTTGATGTCCTTGTCTCTTCTTCTGTAGTTACGTCGTAACTACTCGTAGTCTTGCACTGTGCAAATATGTTGATTCCCAATCACCAACTAGCCCAAGCATCTGTCTTATCATGTTGCTGATGCAACTACACAACACCTGATAATGGCATCACTGCCAGACAGCAGCCGTACATGCTATAAGTTATTTTTTATTTGCAATACTGCCAGTCTCTACTAATACCATAGCAGCTGGGCACTTTGAACATGTTGGAAGCACATCACTTTATAAATAGCAGCTCTGCCAGACTACAAAATGTCGCATTGTGCATCTGAGTTTTCTTCAAAATCAGACGGATAATGTAGGTGGTGGCCGGTACATTATTAGTCACAAGCAAAGCCGTCCTGCAGGCACAAATACAGATTGCACTAACACCTCTCTGTATATATAATAGACACACATATTATAACGCTTAATAAGAACAAGCCACTGTTTAGGGACATAATAACGCTCCACCGTGATCGTATTTTTATCATACCCACTTAGGCAGTTGGCTAGGTGAATCGAGCAAAGCTACCAATGCTATTTCCGGCGAATGTGAAAAAATACTGCTTTGCATCAAATAAAGCTGCAGGCTTCGTTTAATTAACAAAGTAGCAAGCGCCGAGCGCGTCTTCCTCACACATAAGAAAAAATCGATCACCACCCACAGTTGCCGCAGTTGTAGCAGATTTTTTCCAGTAAGGCCGCGCCGAAACGCCCTGGCTCCACTGTTGTCAGTGTCGTCAAAGCGGATCGGTAACCGCACTCTCAAAGGCGCGCAAAGGCTGCCGTTTCACGACGCCTCTTGCGAATGCGGCAACACACACTTGAACTGAGTAGAATACGTGGTCTACATGATAACGTGTTCAACTTATCTTAAGTTTCTTACACTGTCTTGAGGGAAGCAGCCACAGGCGTCAGCCATCACGTTAGAGTCCTTCGAGTGCCCGCACAATTCGCAAATCTTTGGACGACTCGCACTCGATGCGCACTAAAAAAACTGCGGGAATACTGTGCAATTTAGGCACTTGCACGAACGAGGAACAGCTCTTCCATGCGTAAATTTAATGCTTCTACCTTCAATCCTAGTGTGAACGTAGCTGCGCGTACACATGAGAGACGCACGGTAACGGCATGCCCTCGTAAACAAAGAAGGAGAGCAACTTGTGGCTTTAGCTGTGGATAAATTTGACTTGAACATCTGTTGGCAAAACAAAAAAAATGTCACTGCGATAAACTAAACAAAGTGTGACTTTCCTGGCAAAATATTTTTTAAGAAATGATTAACGGTTATACGAAGAAGCAATTCACACCGTTTAATTTACTTTTCAAAGATTTTTTTATTTTGGTTTTTGTTCAGCAGAGCACAGCCTTCTACATGTTTTACGACCAACGTAGTGCGGTTTTGTGTTTGGTGCGCATCACGGACGCAAAGTTCTATAGTAGTTGTATCAGAGTCCTCAAAGTATCGGAGGATGACTTCAAAGCAGTACCAGTTTTACATAGTCCGGTACGCGGTCTTTCTAGTCAAAATATTTTTTTTGTTCTGAAGCAAATCAAAGCAAGCCTGCCTACGCAATCGGCTCATGTCACTGCTACGCAAGGCACTGTCGTGCGCATTAGCGTCGCACCCCGCGCTCAATTTTCGATCCAGCGAAAGAGCTACCAAAGTAACACAGCTACGTGCAGGTAATAGTGGTGTATCACCCCCATTTCTTGTGGTGGCCTACTCAATTGCAAGAGAGCCATGAGAACAAGCTTCAACTGCTCAAGCTTGTGTGTAAGCATAAAAATACTTGTTTTCATCCGCCACCGAGTGGCAATCTATAGTGAAATGATATGCGGAAAGCGAATGGATACACTCACAAAACAGATGCACGCAATAATAGATACAATCACATACGTAGATACTATTGCGAGCTCATAGCGTATAAATACAATAAACTGCTAAATAAAACCCTCCATATAAGTTTGCAAGGCTTAGCAAGCTAACGCAGCAAGTTCAAGTACGCGTGCACGGCTCGGTGGCGCAGGTGCGAATCCCACTGAGCCTCAATTCTTGTTTTTT
This sequence comes from Rhipicephalus annulatus, assembly GCA_013436015.1. Taxonomy (NCBI): domain Eukaryota; kingdom Metazoa; phylum Arthropoda; class Arachnida; order Ixodida; family Ixodidae; genus Rhipicephalus; species Rhipicephalus annulatus. The sequence continues at coordinate 112,392 of WOVY01005668.1, forward strand.
TGTGTGTGTACTGCTCTTTCTTCTAATTTGTTAGGTGCTAAAAGAGAATAAAAGCAATATTAAGTTCAAGTACGTATGTGGGACTGTGTTTCTTGGACAATAGCTATTACAAATTTATTCAATACATTTTTATTCAATTATTATTATAACGAAAACAATGACTAAGGTGAATACCAAGCTGCTTGATTGTGATGCGACTGGAGGTATGAGAAAACCCCAAATCAAAACTTATTTGAAAAAAAAGAACTTTTCGCGGCCGAACCAGCGTCTTGTTGAAGGGCAGGCTTGATGTATGCGTGAGACTTGTCATAAATAAGAAGGGTAAGAGCGCACTCAATACGAATAACAAAGAAAGGACAAACAAACACACACAGCGCTACTTTAAACAGTTAATTTTCGGGATCACGACACCACTTATAGCGCACAACGATGAGCAAAGCTGCTGCGCAGAAGTAACTGCAACATTACTGCGCATCATAAGAGACACCAAGGAAATGAAATTCCTTCTTCATCAGCGCAATAAAAGTCATACTAACACACCTTTCACCCAACTTATCAATCTCTTCTGCCTCTATTATCTCGTGTGTAAGCTGATTCCTATTTCTTGCAAAAACTCTGCACGTGTCAAACAGGGGCAAACAACCACACTTTTTACAATGTGTTTCCAAGAACCCACCTGTTTCGTTTTTAACATTGTTATAATGCTCATGCAGCCGGTCATTCTAACAACGACCAGTCGTCGTAGCAGCGACCACAAGATTGCAGCAGGCAATACATGACACACTCAGCGCAATCAACAAACTTAATTTTGTGATTAGTTTTGCAGTTTATTAGTTTTGTGATTATGTTTCCATTCCTCGTCGTAATGTTGCACAACATTTGCAACTTGTTAGGCGCAGACAAGAGCCCGCTGAAAAGAGCCCGCACTTTGGCCCGCTGAGCAATCTTTGAGTATATGTGAAACCACGTGTATGTAAGGTAACACCCTTGTGTGATTCTCTTGCTCAAATTATCTCACCACGTTTCGGTTTTCTTTTAGCTGTCCCAGAAGATACATTCAACTACGGAGACAAGCAAAGCCGGGGGCAACCCGGCATCCAGCAGCCTCTTCCTTTGCTGATGTAAACTGAATTGTACCATATGGTGACACTGCTTTGTTAGGGCATTGTTGAATCAAAGCTTCGTAATCGCCCTCTAACTAATTTGGAATGTGCTTAGTGGTAGTGAAGAAGGGGTTTACTTGCACGAGGTTCATAATGGCAACAGGCTACACAGTCGAAACCTTATGAAACCTTATGATGCCATTCTGTGGAAACTCCTGCGTCCCCTCTAAGGGCTCAAAACAATCCTTGATTACTCGTAAAAGGGCGTTAAACTCAGCAACTAGCCGTTCAATAGGACAATTCACAAAAAACAACAAATCATCTACATGTCTCAGAGTTCTAACTACCTTAGTATCGTTGAACCTTTCTGCCAGCTTCACACAAATCTCAGCTAAAAACAAGTCACTCAGTCGGGGAGCCAGGCAAGAACCAATGCAGATACCTCTTTTCTGCAGCTCTGCACAATCCTCCCATAAAACGAAGGTAGACTTAAGGTAGCACGTCAGAAGTTCTAAGAAATGCCCACGTGAAAGACCAACCTCGTTTTGAAATCTAATTACACCATATTCATCAATGACTTTTTCAACAGAACGTAACAAATCTTGATGAGGAATAGAGTAAAACAAATCTTTTACGTCAATAGAAAAGACTTGGAGGTGTTTGTTACAGTTGATGTTCATAAAATTATAGACCTTTTCCGAACTCCTGAAAAGAAAATGGGTTACAGATAAGTAAAATATCAAGCTTTGCTTGCAGAAACAACGGGACTTGTTTTTGCCAAGTGTCGCGCTCAGAGATTATAACTCTGAATGGCATATCTACTTTATGTGTATTTGCCATGAATAACACTGCTAACAAACGCGAGTTTTCTTTTCAATACTTCTGATCAATTTAGCTAGCTTCAACCGCTTAAAAAGCTTCTTAGCCTCACTCCTTATTTTTGGAAGACACACAATAACTGCGACAGTCAAAGACCGCAGAGATGGCTTCACCAGCCTTTTCATGGTACTGAACAGACGAGAATACGGCAAATCACCCTCTTTGTCCGCAGGCAACACACACAACGAATCAACGACCAAATAGGAGCCAACACGCTTAATATAAAGTTTTGAATTGGGCATCTTACATCGAGAGACGACGCCCACCCCTGCTGAGACAATGCGGCCTGCTTCCTCTTCTGGCACATCCTTTGAGATCTGTCTATCCAAGGACAGCAATTCATGGCATGACCGTTTAGTTTTGGCCGCAAACTTCGGCCCTACAGAGAGGGCCTTTTTGACCGGTTCTGGTTGATACACACCCTCAGACATGTGAACAGAATGTGTGGGTGCAGGATTCTTCGCAGGAAGACGCGTCCGGAGATACGCCAGCTCCCGCGGCAATAGGAATTCAGTAGTCCTATTGACTAGGTTGAGGTATTCCTGAAGAACTTTCCTGAAAGTTCCAGGTTTTTGTTCACCTTGAATTTTTTGCTACAAATACTGGTGGTACAACCGCATTCGTCTTTGCCATTCAAACCTGAATATCTTTCAAATCCTCGAAGCATGTCCAGCCGATGGCAAGAATCTAGAGAACAGAGTATTGAGCTCAAGTGCGATCACCTTATTGCGAACACAGAACGTAAGCGACCGACATTTGCACTCCATGGCAGAAATTAATAAAGCAGTAGCACTTGCATCACAAAGAAACTTCAGAATAGGACCCGTTGTACTAAAAATGAAGTTCACCTAGGTGGAAAAGTGGGCATGTTGGTATTCCATGTTTAAGAAGGGTATGAACGCACTGAATACAAATACACAAAGAAAGGACACACACACACACACAAACACACACACACGCACGCACACACACACACGCGCGCGCGCGCACGCACGCACACACGCACGCACGCACACACGCACGCATGCACGCACGCACACACGCACACACGCACACACGCACACACGCACACACACACACACATAGCGCTAGTTTCAACAGTTTATTTTTGTGATCACACCACTACTTATAGGGCACTACGATGAGCACAACTGCTGTGCAGAAGTAACCGCAACATTACTACGCATTCTAACAGACACCAAGAAAACCAAATTCCTCCTTCGTCAGCGCGATAGACGGCATACTAACACACCTGTCACGCAACTGTTCAATCTCTCCTGCCTTTATTATCTCGCGTGTAAGGTGATTCCTATTTCTCGCCGAAACTCTGCACGTGTTGAACAGGGGCATACAATCACACTTCTTACAATGTATTGCTTGAGTCTATTACAATCTTGTGGTCGCTACTACGTCAGACAAACCAGTCGTTGTTTGAATGACCGGCTGCGTGATTAAATTGTTAAAAAACGTGGCACGTGGTTTCTTAGCAATACATTGTAAGAAGTGTGGTTATAAGCCCCGTTTCGACACGTGCAAAGTTTTGGCAAGAAATAGGAATCAGCTTAAACGCGAGATAATAGAGGCAGGAGAGATTGAGAAGCTGGGTGACAGGTGTGTTAGTATGCCTTCTATCGCGCTGATGAAGAATAAAGTCGATTTTCTTGGTGTCTGTTATGATGCGTAGTAATGATGCGGTTACTTCTGCGCAGCAGTTGTGCTCATCATTGCGCCCTGTGTGTAGTGTTGTGATCACAAAAATAAACTGTTGAAAGTCACGATGTGTGTGTGTCCTTTCTTTGTGTATTCGTATTAGGTGCGCTCTTACCCTTCTTAAACATGGAATAACAACATGCCCACTTTTCCACCTTGGTGGACTTCTGATGACTCATCGCAAGCTGTGGCAGTTGACAGAAGGACACATCAGCGTGAAGCGGAACTAAAATCAATTTTAGTTGAAGTTTCACCAAAATGAGGGCTCAACAATTGTGATCCAGTCAAATCGAGAATTGGGAGGACAAAGTCAAGTTGCCTCAGGAGATATTCTTGCTCATGCATAGTTCCGGATTGCCGACTGCGAGTCGCTGATAATAAACGTACACTTTTGGGAGATAATGGCCTGTGCTACAGCCCCGTCTTCCGCGATTTTTAAATTATCAGAGCATGTGAAGCACGCGCTTACGCATTTGCGGTGGGTGTTTACTACTGTCTCAACGTAGAATTCGTGACTAGGGTACTCCACTGTGTCTACGATCAACACGTTCTTGTCTCTGCCGTAGGGCTTAAGTAGAGTTTCAGCGCAGCTTTCTCTCCTGCCCTGATTAAGTTCGGGGTGCATGTTTTTGGACTGATTGGGGACCCGGATCTTTTCCCTGATCACCTTTGGAAGAGACGTTTTACTTCCTTGCTAGCTATGGCAATTTATCCCGAACTTGTCAAGAATACGCCGTCTTGTGATCGTGCTGGCTAGTCTCTCCAACTGGGCAATCTGTTGCGCTTCTATCAGTTCCTTTAAACTGTTATGTAAGCCCAGTTGAAACAGTTTTTTGGTGCTGGTGCTATCTGGAAGGCCCAAAGCTTGTTTGAACGCCTTTCGTATGAGTGCGTTTGACCTTGAGTTTTCCGGCTGTATACCAGTTTAGATATGCCGCTACATATATGTTGCAAGCTTATAGTGATTTATGGTGAATAAATAAATAAACCTGATGGCGTTAGCCTCTTTCATGCCCCGGTGTTTGCTTGTGACTCTCTCATTTAGCCGTATTGCGTTGGTGACTTTAATTACTAAAACCTAGACGGTTTTGCCGCTTGTACCCTTGAACTCGTTGATGAGTCCAGGGGCTCTGATCTGTTGCACTAAAAAAATAGTCCTGCCGTTTTTGATGTGAAATATGATCCCTTCGTAAGCACGGTCCCGATTGTATCGCTTGGGTGCTCTGCCTTTAAGCGTGGGGCGTTAGAGAAAGAGTTCGGATTTATCTGGCGAGCACTCAAGACCAGTACCTTTTGATACTCCTCAATAGTGGTGACGGCCTCCTGTAGCCTCTGCTCTATCTCTCCGTCACTACCTTCACACGTTCAGATGATGATATCATCTACATATATTGAATGATGTATTCTATACGTTGAGTTATCTAGCGCCGGGAGTTCTATCATTATTAGATAAAACACCTTTGGCGATATTACTGAGCCCTGCGGGGTACCAGCACTGCCCATAATCCATTCCTCAGATCTCAGTTCTCCCATTACGGTGGATTCCATTCTGTCTCTTAGGAAGTCTATGATATAGTTATACGCTCTCGATCCTAAGCCTAATTGGTTTATCTGATGTAATACTGCCGTATGCGATGCTTTGTCGAAGGCTTTTGTAAGGTCTAATCCTACGATCGCTGGGGTAGATCTTGTTTGTTGTCTAGAATCGGCTGCTTAATTAGCAGCATGGCGTCTTGCGTGGAGAGCCGTGTGCAGAACCGCTACATTAACTCGGGGTACATTTCATTCTTCCTAAGATTGGTGTTGGCTGTGTCTAGAAAAGCGTGTTCCATCAGCTTCCCAGCACAAGACGGTAGTGATATGGGGCGTAAGTTCGACAGATCGGGAGGTTTTCCGGGCTTGGGGATGAAGATTACTTTAGCTTTTTTCCACTGTTTCAGCATAGTGCCCTCAATCCAGCACTCGTTGATATATTGCTTGATGTTCTCTATGGCTTGGTTGTCAAGGTTCCTTAGGGCTCTTTTGGTGATCCCGTCTAGTCCTGGTTCAGGTTTGGTGTTTTACTTCTCTATAGCGGCCCCGATTTCAGCCACAGTAAACTTCTCATCTGAGCGCTCGTTCGGGACTCCGGTATACGGTCCGGGCTTTATGGCGGGCACGGCGGGATTGTACGTGTTGCTAGCTTCAGTAATAAAGTACTCCTCACTGCCATTATACCAGTGCACCAGCCTATGCAATGTTTTCTTGTGTGCTGATTCGTTTTTATCTGGTTTTTGCATGTGTTTTAGCCAGCGACACGTCTGGCCAGCATTCATTTGACCGTCCAGATTATTACAAAGTTGGTCTCTTTGCTGTTTGCTTAGCTGCCTATGTTCTTTGGTCTGTTTGTACACTTGGCTATGCAATTGCTCAAGGGTCTGTTGTGCCTCTGTCTTTGACACCTACTGTGCAGTCATTATTTTGTATCCTACTTGGGTGCGAGACTGCTATTAATCTGCTCTAAAAGTGGACTTGAAGTGATAGTTCGTGTTTCCTCGCTGACCTCGTTATTGGCATCTTTGATGCAATCTTCGATATTGCTGATAGGATCTTGTTTTTCGCGTTTTCGCTTTTCTAAACTTATCCCAGTGGGTCCATGTAACCTCTATCTGAATTTCTGTAGCAGGCATGGTTTCTATCTTGATTTTATAATAGTCGATGTTCACTCCCGAAGTTATCGAATGTGTTTGTCCATTCAGCAGTCCCCGCATTACAAACTAACGTTAGGTCTGGAGTGGTGTCTCTCGGCAGACCAGTCCCTATTAGCGTAGGAAAGTCAGGGTGTGATGAGAATTACGCCTCTTTCTTGAACATCCTACCATAGCGTTTTTCCTTTGGCTCTTGTGTATTCGCACCCCCAAGCACAGTGTGGAGCGTAAGGTCTCCACCTATGACGAGTGGATTGGGTGCCGCTTATTCTACAGCCTTCCTAAAAAGGAGAAGGAAGCGTTGCCGTATGTGTGTAGGATTGCTGTACAAATTCAGAAAAAAAATATGCTTGGAAAGATTCTTTGTAGGGGAAAGTTGTACGAATATATGCTTAATTTCTGTGATGCAGGTGTCGCGATAGATTGCTACGAGTCGCTTCCTTACAAGAGTGGTTAGTGTTCTACTATACCCTGTTAGGGGCCGATCGCTTGATATGCCTGTAGCTTAGCTAAATCATGGGTTTCCTGCAAAATTAGAACATCTGGTTTGGTTCTGTTCCTAAGGTGTTGTTGCAGGACTGCACTCTTCTTTTCATAGCCCCTGTATTTACACTACTAAATAACCGAGTATCATTTTCTGGGCTTCCCTATTTTGAGTTGGCTATCGAAGAGGGAGGGAGATGAAATGAGTCAAGCCTAATTAAATTAGTTGATATAGCTGCTGATGCGGTGCCCTGAGACAAGTGTGAATTGCCTTCACTGCTCATAGGAAGGCTGGTAGCTGGAAGTACCAGAGGTGTGCTAGGGTTGAGATTGGCTACGTTAGCTTCAAGTTTATCTAGTATGTTTATGTTCATGAATAATGAAAGAGTGATATTGTTGGTTGCCTCTGCCTGTTTTTTAACTGCTTTCTGTATTTCAGACAATGTTTCATTATTGTTTGAGGTTTGCGTCATAGTTTTGTCATTAGACACCTGAGCTTTTCTTTAAAGAGTCCACGTCCATACATTTATTTGGCATCTCTTCGAGCCGCTCTTGAGCCGCAGAACGCAATTGACTAGAAGTTGTATCTGCGCAGTTTTAAGATTTTAAATTTTCTGACTAAGCTGTGATATCAGTTCTCTAAGCTTAGCATTTTCTTTGTTCTGTTCGGCTATATCACTGACATTATGCGCAGTCTCTCCCAAAGGCTCAGGGTGCGTTCCTTTAACCACGTCGAACCAGCTGACCATGAATGCCGGCATCTCTTGACGCCAATGTCACCCTTTGGCTTAGAGCGAGATCTGGAACGAGATGTAGGGCGCTTTCTTGGTCTCGGAGTCTGGGAGTTGTAGCCGCGTGGTGTTGTGCAGCACCAGGATTTTGATCTGGACCCAGGCGTTGCCCTCATCTGGAATTTGGACCTCCCGCGTTCGGTTGGCTTGGTTGTAGAGGGGTAGTTCTCCTCGTGTGTCTGTTGCAGTTGTCGGAACCACTGGTTCGTTTTAAGATGTAGGCTGTCTTGAACGTGGCCTTGCAGAGTTTGTCGGGCATGGAATGATCCTTGCCGTACAGCTGACATCGTGGTTGACAGCGGTGATCCTCACTCGGATCTGGCACTCCACAACTCACACGTAGCTTGCGTTTGACCTCTAACACACGTCGCTCTCGTGCCCAAGTGTGTTAAACTGTTTGCAAAAGTCCACTTCTTTCCTTTATAGCGAAAATTGTGTGAGCAGTCCTCTGTACATGACTTGCGTCTGGACTTTAGTGTCGTGAAAAAGTACTATCACTGTCGCGGTAATGCCAAGACGTTTTGCTGCAACGCCATAAGATTTCAGGCAGTAATAATTGCTGTGGTGGAGTTTCGTTCAAGGGAATTCCTATGAATACACATTTGGCAGTGAGTTTTGTGGCTGTCTCGTATGCTCCCACCACATACAACTTGTAGTTGGCTTCGATATGCTCGATACCTTGGTATTTGTCTGCAAGGTCTTGGTTTGGAGTGCTGATGACCAAGATGTCTCCAAATAATTTGGACAAATCGTGTCTGTCTTTCTTTTTTCAGAAGAAATCTCGGCTGCTTCGTACACAGCTTTGTCTAGCTCCGTTGCGTGGAACTTAGATAGCTAGAGCCCTCCTCCTGGCCTCATAACTATCTTGTAGTCACCTGTCGGAAGTCTTGACGTTTTTCTGGCTCTGGTTATTCGGAATATCAAATTTCTACAGCGCTTTCTGCGCGTTCTGGATGGGCTAGGTCTACTACGGCGCTTCTGTGTACCTTCCTCAGCGCGTTTTCTGTTTGAAACCTCTGCCATCTGTTGCCTATGTCATCTTCCCGCTGGGTGACGTCTTCGTCTTCCCGTGAGGTGGTGTTTTCATTGTTCTGCGATGCCGTCATTGTTTATGAATACGGCCTGTATGGCGCGAACGCCGAGGCCTGGCTATTTTGAGGCCGCCCCATCGACGCGGAGGGCGGGTCGTAGGAATAATAGACGCTTCTTGGTGGGAGCTGGTTTTCGGGTCGTAAAATCTCAAAAAATGACCACCCAACTCAGAATATCATCTCTTCTGATTTTCGGTGACGAGAAGAACCAGAATGTGTATAAATCCGAGTAGTACCAGGCTTAATTCGCTGCGGAGTCATTCGATGAGAACAGAGCCGACGTGAAGAGCGACCACTCATCTTTGTAACCGCAGCAACCTCTCTTGTAAATGGGGTGACCGAAAGGTTTTTGGGGGCGCTGCGCTTGCAATGTTGAAATTTTGTATAGACCTGACGCGTTCGTGTTGCCGTTTATTTTGTCAAGCCACGCACCCTTTGTTGCTTGTGGTTGTTTTATCTGCTGTGTGTATACTGGTTAAGCAGGTTGTCTCTGCTCATGGTGGGCGTATATTCTGTGATATATTCTTTCTAAGCGTATTTATTTAGCAAAATGTCTTTCTGCATGTCTTTTAAAAGTCTAAGTCAAGGAATAAAAAAGTTGCAATTGAGCGCCCGTCATATTCACGTGTTTTCTTCGCTTTTGTGGTCGTCATTTTGCGCGGGACGATTTAATTTTAAGTATCTACACTTTTATCACTCTACCTTTCCCTTGTTTAACTTTTCTTGGCGATTCTTTCTGAATTGTCGATATTAACATTGTGTATAATCAACGTGAAATTACTTTTTCCAGCCACGGTGTAGCACCTCCACCGATCGATTGGTAATTGTAGCGAACACTGCCATGTAAATCTGGTGAAATCAACACCTCCAATCCTAGTGGTGTGCTTGCACTCTTTATTTTGCCATATTTCCGTAAGAATGTTTCCGTACACTCACTAAAGATTTTCATAATTCTACATCTTTTCTGTTTGCGTAAGTATGTTTTCGTAAATATGACATGATTTTCATATTATCCATAAGCAACTTTCCGTACGTCCTCCACCATTTCCGTCTCTTTTCAAATTATGTGTAAATAGTTTTCCGTATACGCCTTACAACTGCTGTAAGCTTCCATAAATATTCATATGTTTTACGTATAACTCATAGGAATTCGTACAGAGTCCATATTTTTCCCCCAGGATATCATACGGAGCGTTTTAGTAAGGAGGTCAGTCGGACTCTTTGCCGCTGCTTGGTCTTCCAGCAGTGCTTCCGACGTTTGTTGCGCTCTCTTGCATTTAAACATGTTCCCCTCGATGAGTTTGCATGGCCGATGAACAGTTTTTGTTTCTATGAAAATTCATGATTGCGACTTTTCCACGAGGATATACAGGAGCTCTTTCTAAAAAGTTTTATTGAGTTCTTTGTCTTGTCTGCAGTCGCCTTAGAATTTTCGGCCTCCTCCCTTTGCCTCGATTTGGTTTTTGCCGCTTTCAATTTTGACGCTTTTTTGTTTCTGTTTCTGTTAGTTCGAATAAGACGTGTGATCTGCTTACCCTTCAACCATGAAGCATGCAGATGTTTTGAAGAGCATAGGCTACGATCAATACAAAAGGCTTTCTGCAGCGTCCTCGAGGTCTTTCTTCTAAATTATCGATGTCAACTGCATCCTCTACTCTTTTGTCGGTTCTTTCGAGCCCATTATACTACTCCATCAAATTCTGTGAAACTTCTTTAAATTAAGTATTGATGGATGGTCATAAGCAGAAGGGTTTGGTATCTGCGTTGATCTACGTGATAGCCTTGCGTGTTTAACTCCTCCTTTCGTAAAGGACCTCCATGATCTGGTTCAGTATCGGAAACGTGAGAAGTCACTGAGCGGCTCTGTGACAAGGCGAAGTCAAAGTCCAACAGCAGCCGCCACAGAAGGTTCGCCAAACAGATATCCATCAGTTATCGGGCGACCATTCTTCATGATCTTGTGAATATCGGGCTGTCATCGCGAAGGACCAGTCAGAACGGTGCTGAAATAGACTTCAGGGCTCTCAACTCACCAGCCTTCAGACGATGCCTGCACTGACGTGGCTGCAGTTTTAAGATGTATGTTTCGGCCTTGATGAAATTGTGTGCTTTGAGAATATCGGGCCGTCTTCGTAAAGGGTGGCTCAGGACGGAGCTAAAGTAGTCGTGAGGGCTTTTGTCTCGTGAGCCTTCAGCAGATGCTTGCAGTCATGTCAGCCCATGCGTGCTCCTAGTGGTCTTACTTCCAGGCGGAGTAGTGCTGCCAGGTCTCAGAAATGGTTAGGCCTCGTTCACATGGTTGACGTGACGGCGGCTTCACTAATTTCTCCATGTAGTCGAGAATTCATGAATTGCTATCTCTGTCTTCTTTGAAGGCTCTTTCTTTAAGGTTTCACAGCACCAAAAAGATTTGGAGAAAAGAATGACCTGACGTCCCCATGGCGAAGCGCAACTTCGACCCCTTCGTTATCCCTTGCATTAACTTGATCTTTTTCTAATAATTAGAAAAAGTTCACTCGTGTCTTCTACACAATATTAAACAGTTCTTATCTGACTCGTGTGTCCTGAGTATCATGTTTGCACCACTATTATACCTTTGCCATCCATTCACTTCACGTAACACCAAATCGTTATATGTGGAGCAAGCGAACTGGCCCCGAGCGCATCATGAAAGGCCCAATATACCTTTACGTAACGTCGACGCGAGCGCACGCTGGGCGCAGCGACACGCTCAGTATCTGACACTCACACTAGTGTCAGATTCTGAGCGAATCATGGTACTAGGTGGAACTGGTCACAGACAAGCATAGACAAACCCACAGCTTTCGGAACTTCGCCACTAAAACTTTGATTGCCTAGCTATATATAGTTTATGAAATATTCATTAGCTACCTGATTTCCATACCACACTCTGCAACGCACAGTATAATATTTTTGTTTTATTTTTTACCTTAACACATACAGCATATTTCTGAAAATTATCGAAAGTTTATACGTTTTTGTGACCTACATGTGACTTTTATAGCAATAAATCATAGCTCGCACGCAGACTTTATCTGTCAAACACGGTTTAGCATGTTTTTTCTAGGAATATACTGATAATTACTATTTATTATGCATTGTTCATTTTTATCGGTAAAATGAAAGAATCATACGTTTTTACAACCATGAGGAAGCAAATTGCATTTATTATGCCATTTTATATGCTACTGTATTATTTGGACAATTTTTTATTATACCTAAAAAGCGCTATATCTTACTGAAAGTTAACCACAGCGCATGTTTTTCAACGCATAGACAAAAGGACGAACGCAGAGACGAACGCAGAGGCAGACGGACGCACAGAATCCCGGACGAATTGACGAACGACTTACCCGGCTCATTATCCTTCACTCTGGGGATATGAAGTGACACCGTTTTTGTGTTCAGGAATTGCAATTCAACTGACTACTACATGTCCTTTTGTGTCCTTCTTGTCTCTGTGTCATCGTCTTGTTTTCGCGCTATATGTATCGTCAAGGCCACTACTACTACGACGACAGGAGACATATGACATACGGCGTAAGGAGCTTTGCCCCAAGAAGAAATAATTTAGGGCCCCGGTAACTATGAGCGCACAACGTAGGTCGACATCTTCGTGTGATCGCAGCTTCTGTACAGCAAGTAATTAAGAACAACGCATTTTGTACTATCCAAAATGAATGAGTTAAATACGCATTTACCCAGCATGCAAACGAACGCGTGTTACACTCAGTGCACACGTCACAGCAATTAGGCTCGATCGGGATCAAATTTATCAACTGTGATTGGTACTCTTCTGCAGCGAGCGTAAGATAGTCGATCACATCAGTCTTGATCGTGACTGCAAGTCTTCGTGTGACAGCACTTTAAGTTATAACTCCCAAAAATACTGAATTGGCATAACTTACGTGGCACAAACACGAATGGTCGATGGGTTGCCACTTGTCGCGCTTGATCTTCACAGGCCACAAGTGTCTCCTTTTTGGATCTTTCGGGAATCTTAACATCCCGTAGCCATTTAGCAAATAATTTGTGCACTTTGGCACGCAAAACCCGGGAGTTTTGTCTAAGAGAGAGAGAAACGCCTTATTCACAAAAGCATGGAGAAGGAGGACGTGGGAGGAACCCCCCATCCGGGCTCTCTAGGAAGACTTCAGTGACGAGTCGGGCCCACTCTATCAGAGTTCAGAAGACTTCGGGAAGTCCATCGCGGAGAGCATCATCCCACAGCTCCTCGTTACGTAAAGGGTAAAGGAAAGCAGGTAAGGAAGGAAAGTTGACCACAGTGCACTCGATCGAGACATGGAAGGTCATGAGCGATGTTTCCTCAGCAGATGCAACAGTCTACATAGCCCTGCAGGTAGGACTTACAAAGCAATACTATATTCGAAAATGTTTTAGTCTGTAGCTGGTGTAATGCTACTGCCTCCTCTAGCGAGAGAGATAGTGGTGGGGTGCTCTCAGTGCAAAAAAATTTCCTGTAGTGACGAAGTACGTCGTTGTAAGTGAGAAGAGGATCTTCCCACTCCGAATTGGTCATCTCGCCTTGCCGGGCCACGCGGAAAGAAATTTCGCGGCCACCAGTAGGTGCGAGTACATTGCCCGGCGAGAGGCATGACCAGGAGTACAGAGTAAGTGGACCTGAGAAGTATTGTTTGATTCAGTTAGCGGTATTTGATTGAGAATTTAGTGGGCCACTTTTGGGATTATATGTCCTGTAGGAAGGCCTGACATGCCTCTTGCGAGTCTGTCAGTATGAAGACCCCACTGTGAACACGGATAGCGTATCTTGTCGCTAGAGTGACTCCACGAATTTCGCCGTGAGTAGCATGTGTCCCACTTATTGCAGCCCAGTCCTGCAGGGAATCCGTGCCATTTAACATTACTGAGGTGTAACTTTCTCAAGTTTGGTCTGTGTCCGTGCGAAGAGTATGCGATTGCGGGATGTCTTCGAGAATACGGCTGAAGTATCGTACGTGGGATTTGCACCAGCCCTTGTCTTGCTGCGGGTCACGCTACATGGTGAAGGATGAACAGCAGACAATAAGGGCGTGGGGTGTGCTTCAATCTCAAGTGGTGGGACGGTATATATAAGGAGTGAGAGAGATTGCTGCCAGTAGGGGTGAGTAGGAGTAATTGCCACGCACGTGTCTCCCTGAACCAGCCAATACGAGACGGGGGAAGCCGAATGGTGGCCGCCCATCGCAAGGTGGCACTCTCCCCTTCAAACAGTGACTCCACCCTTCAAGGGGGCGTGAAATTTGAGGTACCCTAAGAAAATGGCAGGCAGAACGGCGCCTCGCGTCACATGGCCGGCACTACTCGCCGCAACAAACGTGCGCATCGGGCCACGTCGACGTGTATTGGCGCCATGAGTGTGGCGTGTAGTCATGTTATAACATGACACGCATCTTATCAATATCCTGTTTGCACCAGTCCCATATCATCGTCATCCAATCATGTGACGTAGTACCAAATTAGGCATATGCAAAACTAGCGAAGCGGTCACGCGCACATCCTGGGCGTAGCATGTAGTCTTGTGACATGACACGCATCTCAAGATTATCATGTTTGTACCAGTCAAATACCTTTGTCATCCTTTCACGTGACGTAAAACCTGATTCGGCATACGCGAAGCTAGCGAAACGGCCATGAGCGCGTAATGAGGGTTGAGTGTAGAGATGTTGCTTGACACACACCCGGTGATTATATTGTTTGCATCAGTCACACCTTTGTCGTCCTTTCACGTCCCGTAATACCAAATTTGGTATATGCAAAACTACAAGAAGAGGTGCTTGCGCATCACGAGTGCGGCATGTAGTCATGCTGTTACATGACACGCATGTCATGAATTTCATGTTAGAGTCGGTAGCTTGTGATGAAGTCGTGTTATAGCGTGCCAGTTTTGCAACATATCGTGTGGACGAAGCCACCTCAAGAGTAGCAAGACAATAAAATGTAATCCATGACATTCAAGACATACATATGATCATTATCATGTCATAACTTGTCAATTATTCTCGTCATACAGTCATCTTTTACCATACCAATTGTGCTACTGATACCATTATTATTGAAACGACCAGGAGAGCTAAATGTCGAAGGTGGCTAGTATGACAGATATATAGACTATAGATAGATAGATAGATAGATAGATAGATAGATACGCTCAATGTGACTGATGTTTGCTAAGAAATGCTTCTATTTTGAAACGTTCAGAAATATTTGCTCTCCTTCGTACCATACACAAGCGAGCACGTTTGTGCCACTCAAACGCGCAGTCAAACATTTCAAGCATTGTTTTCAAACCTAAACTGAATATTTGAAACAATTTTGTTTCAAGACACGAGTACCGTGATCACATGGTTCTGACGCAGTCGAGAATTCAAGCATTTCAAGCATTGCAGTTGCATTTGTCCTACAAATTCGAAGCAATTGTTATTCGCTACACCAGCACCATGACAATAGCGGTCTCTATTTATTTACTTGTTAGGCATACTTACAACATGCAGCTTTGAATATTCTATTGAAAACGCACGAAACAAAACCTTGATAATCATTTTCTCGTCTTCAATTTCTTCGCAATAAACTCAGTCAAGCACTTTTCACAAGCGACCGAATTCGCTTTCTTCGAGCACCCTTGAAACCATTTCAAGCAATGCGTTAAGATTCAAACTGAAAATTCAAACCAAATTATTTTAGGACATGAGTAACATGATAAATAGCTGCAAGTGGGGAGTATTCTTTCGGGCATAAATAAATGATGATATTTTAAATGGATCTGATGAAAGCACATAAAACAAAATATTGGCAACTACTTGCTCGTTCTCTGTTTATGAGCAAAAAATACGGCCAAGTACTTTTAACAAGGGAGCAAGTTTGTTCCACCATAACACTAAATCAACCATGTCAACCAGCTTGTAGAAAATTGGACTGAAAATTCGAGCAACTCTCCTTACTGAAAAAAAGTACCGGAACAAATAGCTGTCCCGGGGTGATGAGGGCTTCAGGCATATGCAAAGCGAGTCGTTTTCAAAGGATAAGATAAAAGCACATAATAAAAAACGTGTGGAACTAGTTGCTCACACTCATTTTCCAAGAAGTAAGCACAGCCTTTTGCCGCTCAATATTGAGCAAGCTTGTTTCCACCAAACAGGCAGCCAAGAATTTTAAGCAATGCATTTTTCTTTCAAGTAAAATTACGAGGCTAGTGTGTTTTAAGACATCAGTAGCATAAAAAGTACATTTCTAGTGCTGAAAATGCTTTCTTTGATATACACAAGCTGTTTTGAATGGTTCAGATGGGAGCGCCCGAAAAGAAACGTTGAGAATTATTAGCTCTTGTTGAATTTCCGAGCAATAGACGAAATGAAATACTTGTTCACAAGCGAGAAACATCCGGTCATTCAAACAACTCTCAAACTATTTCAAGCAACGCCCCTAAATCTGAATTGAAACTTTAAGCCAATTTTGTTTTAAGGCACGAGTTCCGTGACATAGATTTGACAAGTGGTGGTGCGGCTTTTAGCGATACGTAAAAAAGTTGTCTTAAAATGACGGGAATAATGCAAACGAACGAAACATTGAGAATTTCTTGGTCTTGATCAACTTCTGAGCAATAAATACAGCCAAGTACCTTCACATCGAGCAAGCTTGTTCGTCACGAACCTGCATCCAAATACTTCAACCGATGCGTTTAGACTCGCACTGAAAATTAGATCTATTTTGTTTCGAGACACGACTACAATGTTGGATAGCTGCCCAGTAGTAACGATGCCATAGATCACTTCTATGAGGGCAGAATTGTTAATTACCAGACTACTACGGTAAGTTCCCCCAACGAACGTTTACCTATATAGCTCTGGTCTGGTGTAATTTGCTTCATTCATGCAGAGCAACGATATTGCTTGAAGAACTTCTGCTCAAGGTGACTTTAACTTTAAAAGATTCGGTATTTGTTTCCTTTTAGGTTACTCGAAAGAAAATTAGTAACAGGAATGTAAGTGAATGCGTATGCAGCTTTCTAAGGGAAAGGAAAAGAGTAAAATGTTATGCTCAGGCATAGGTTATCTTATTTTTTTTACAAAATTAGCTTGTTGGGTTTCTTTCTCTCTTTTAAATAAATTTATCATGTTTGTAACGCATTTTAACCAATGTGATAATTTTCAAACTACCCACCCAACATACTCTGCTTATATAATAGTTTATTTATAAAATAAGGCACCGCCTATTTGATGGCCGCTCCCAGTGACTAATTGTGCCAGCTCCCTGAGGAACAACCAACCGACCACGAAGCAGAACGTGAAACGTGCATCAGCAGTGGTATCATCACAATCCTAAGTCAATATTCGTATTACCACATCATCCCAACAGGCTTTTTCCTACAGGCCATTTTGAAAGGCTAGGCATTCCACGATTTCGCCAAGGTGAGTTATTGCAGGTGACGACCACCGTGAGGCGATGATGCCAACTAAGAGCGTTAATGCGAATAGGGCGCGAAGTTTGCTGTGTCACAATGAACCTGAGTCAACAGAGTTTCGATCCGCCTAGACCCGTCACGTTGCGGCGCTTATCGATGGGCGGTGAAAAGGCTAAGTCATGCTACGTCTCGAAAAAATCACAGGAAGCCTTTCAATCGGAGAAAAGCTGAGAAACTGATTGGATGTGCCTATTTGAGTAGAAACATATAGGTTGTAACACGTCATCATACTTCGCCTCACAGGTTGTCCAGCCGCATCACAACACGCCGTACAGATGTAACACGCAGTCGCGTTCGGGCACAACACGCGAACATTATTGGGCACGGTTGACCTACTACGGGCATGTGGCCTCTCAAGCTATTTCTCTTCTTTATGGAGGTGCTCATTTTGGGTGTTACCGGAGTGACGTATCAAGGAAGCTTCTGCTCTACTGGATCTACAGCTGTCAAAACGTGCCTGTTCTTTGTGCGGGGCTTCTAAACACGGGAATGACGGAGGCTTAACAGGAAACATTTCCTCTCAAGCCTGCCTTGGTTATACCCACATAAACTCCAGAGATTTCTGCGCGCTATGTGACATTTGTCGACAACCTTATGAAATGACGACTGAATCTGCACACCTTCAGTGACTACGGCAGAACTGCGACAGGCATGTGGCCTCGCAAGCCATTTCTTGATTTTTTTCAGGCTAGTTACTATCGCTATGTTTCTTTAGGAGCAATCAGCGCTGTCTTTTGGTCCTGCCTGTTCGCGGTGCTGTGCTAGTAAAGCTTATGTAATGTACTGTATGTGCTTACTACTGCAGTGCGATGATATTGAGACAAATCCAAGTCTCAACCTAGAAAAAAACGCTGCAAGTACTAAAGAACTACTACTAGGTCAAGCCAAATTGTATGAGGACGTGGCGGCTCTTAAAACGCAGCAAAACAATAAGGAAAAGACTTTCGCTGATTGGGAACATCGGTTTACTGATTCAAAAAAGCATGCTTCTCGTGTCGATGATATTGAACAGACCGTAAAATCTCTAGAATTCCAAATTGTGGATTTAGGGCACAGGAACAGACGTTCTCACTTGTTGATATTTGGCTTTCGGGAATAAATTGGTGAATTGCAAACGGAGGTTAAGCAAAGTGTTGTTACCAGTATATTTTCCAAGAACTAAATATAAACTGCGATTCGATATAAAAAATCCATCGTCTGGAGAAGCCGGGTAATTTAAAACAAGTTATCATCCTTTTTCAAGACCTTAATAAAAACGTGATCTTCTAAAGAAAGCGTACAAGCTTAAATATGCAAGTATTTCCGTACAAAACGATTACTCACGTGAAACACTCATAAACGTGAATCGCTATAGGATAGTGCAAAGGTAGAAAAAAAAGAAGACAAAAAGTCCCCTTCATAGAGGAGGAATTTCGAGTCGATAATGAATATTTTATACGAAGCGATACCACAAACAGCAGTAGTAAATTCATAACGATTATGGCACTCCTTAAAGGACTGACTTCACCTCGTTAATTCCTATTTTTCAAAAATAATGTTCCAAGTGCTTCTAATAAAACTAAGAAAAACGAAGTGGTCACTTTCGGGCCTAATTGGTGTGGTTGTCACCACAAAAACTTGGCTGAATGATGAAATAGCTCATAACGGACTTCTTTCTCTCTGGTTATCCTGCTGTTCGTAGGCATAGACGCACTAGGTGCCGTGGTCTTGCTGTTTTAGTGAGACAAAATATCACCGCTATGCTCCTACGTGAAGCAGCTAATATTCAACCACTCTCTTCCAAAATACCATGCTGTAATAGCTCTTTTCTATTATTGGTGTTTTGGAGCACCTGATTATACTCCACAATTTTCACAAGATTTACATAAACACAAGTTCTTTTGTTCACAATGAAGTTTTGAATAGGCGAATTCATTCTTCCGGGCATTGACTGAATTCGCGGTACGCATAGCGCTGATATCAGCGTAAATATTTACAATTTGCCTGACAATATTTTCATGCACAAGCTACAGCAAGCGGTTACTCAGCCTACACGAATTAGCATTGCCTCCGCTTCAATGTTTAACTCTACATCTACTATCCAGATGTTTTGAGATTTTGCAGTTACTGTGGAACAAGGTGTTTTTGATCATGCATTTGTTGCTTTTTCCACCACCGTCTATCTTTCCAAGTCTACTAGTTGTAAAACTACTTTTGTAAAGGACTACTCACGTGCCCGTGACGAGAGCATACCAGTTTACCTTGACGATCGTCTAAGTGTTTTTGGAGAACATGACGCAGTCATACCTTGGGACGACTTTAGGAGTATCTGTGTCCACAACTTCATTCCAAACATAACTAAAAACATCCAAGTCTACTTCCTTGATGGCTTTGGAAATAGCGCATGCGACAAGAAAAGCCAAGGGTCTGCGATGACGGGGTATTTCTCTTGAGGTATTAGTACCATACCGAGCTAAACATAACGAGTCTGTGAAAGCTTCTAAACTTTGTTAGTTTCAGATTACCCTGCCGAATTTCATAGGAACAGCTTCCTGTAAGTTCAGGGGCTTTCTCAGCAAGAAAAGCGAACCAGTTTTCTTATAGAGTCGGAAATAGTGTAGGCCTGTGTGCTAAGATTTGGGAGCAGGCTAAAAAATCCCAGATGGTTCAAATTTCCGGAGCCTCCCACTTCGGCGTCTCTCACAATCATATGGTGGTTTTGGGACGTTACACCCCACATATCAATCTATCAAAAGTGAACCAGTCGACCATATTTTGCACGAGGGCAATCTTTTCTTCACTAAGCGAAATATCGCTTGACACTTCAGTGCATTTTTTTGAATTATCCTTTTAAGTTCGGCTGTTCCCTGCCGCGTGAATGGCACACAAGTGAGGGATCACTATAGTTTTGTTTTTTTGAATGGCGTCTTTTCAATCCTCTTGAATATTCATTCATTCCCCTTTTATTCAGACAAAAACAATGATTGCCTAGGTTGAAGGGACTAAAGGCAGACTACCTCTGCCTGACTAAGGTCCCTCTACCCATACATTTGCTCAAGTGAAGTGGAACAAAGGATACAAATTTCGTTCTGCTTTTGAAAGAGGGGACACAAAATTCAAAATCAACAAGTATAACAGATGTCGACACATACGATTTAAAATAACATGTTTCAGTCATCACCAATTTGCAGTACCAATATATATATATATATATATATATATATATATATATATATATATATATATATATATATATATATATATATATATATATATAGTCCAGTAGATCCACGGTGAGCGGGCACAACGTGGTTTATTTCGACGTTTCGGCCTAGAGTCTGGCCTTCATCAGGCCAGACTCTACGCCAGACTCTAGGCCGAAACGCCGAAATAAACCACGTTTATTTCGGCGTATATATATATATATGAGATATAACAGACAGTAACGCCAATGAATGTGCAGGGGAAGTTATTAAAACCAATGGAATGTAAATAAGAAGAAAGAAAAGTGGATGAAAAAATTACCAACTGTGAGCAGGAATCGAAACTACGACCTTCTGTGATAGCCGCTGTGATAGCTCAGTGGTTAGAGCATCGAACGCGTAATTCGAAGGTCGTAGGTTCGATTCCTTCTCACAGTTGGTAATTTTTTCATCCACTTTTCTTTCTTCTTATTTACATTCCATTGGTTTTAATAACTTTCCCTGTACATTCCTTGGCATTACTGTCTGTTATATCTCATTAAATATTATTAATATTGTTTTGAAACGCGGAAAAACGAGCCCTTAGGTATACACTTCTTTCCCATATATATGTATATATATATATATATATATATATATATATATATATATATATATATATATATATATATATATGCAACAAAGAGAAATTTCTGACAGAATTACTAAGTACCATAGAGAAATACATTTGAAAAGAAACAAATTGAGCAATTTTCATCTAATATTCAAAAGCACAAACGACCCAAAAGAAATACTTACATATAAATAATACATTAATGGCTACTCACAAGAAAGGAAGTCGATCTTAACTTTTTTCTTCACAGTGTTTTAGTGTTATGTTCTTTCAAAAGTTCACGAACATAACTATTTTCGTGGAGTAGATAAGGTATTCGATATGATAAAGTTTGCTTACCATATACTGTTCTGAAAAAAGGCAACTGAAGACGATCAAAGTGTAGTTGATAGAGAGTATCGCTTACGTAGCAGTGCTCCCTATAAATGCCAACGGTGTTTTCTATTTCATTAATGACATATAAGCTGATTTTTAGATTGTATAATTGGTAGACAGTAAGTATCTCAAGGTTGCCCAAAAAGGGAGGAGTATGTTCTCTAGGTAGTAGATTATCTACCTAGCGTACAGACCTTTTTTGTAAAACTAACAGCCTGTCAAGAATGGTTATTGAAGTTCTGCCCCCAGTTAAGAGACAGCAATGTAGATGTGAATAAACCAAATAATTATATAGCTGAAGCTTTAGCCAGTTTTGAACAAGGAATCTAAGTTTATTCAAAACCCAAATCGATCGAGACATATTGGTGTGTGCTTTTTTTTTTTGAGGTGTCCAACTCAGGTGCTCATTGAAAAGTACACCTAAAAATTTAAACAAAGAGACTCGTTGGATTTCTTTATTTTTAAACCAGAGAGAAATCCTGTAATCTTCACACTTGTTTTCGCTCCTAAGTACAATAAATTTAGTTTTGCTAATATCCCTTTGTATCCCAGCGGCAACAAATGTTGCCATTACATAAATTGGCGCTAAAAATCCCGTGTGAGTCGCCCAACATCGAAATTTCGTTTTTTAATTTCGCGCTATATTGAAGTTTCAAAATATGTAACTACATGGCGCTACCTGTATTGATAACTCCACCACAACACAAAGAAGAATGGCGTCTTCCTCAAAATGCCCGCCACGGTAAGTACCTCCGCGTTACAGTGATATCTCACTATTTATCTGCTATTTCTTCCTTTAAAATACTTCTGGTGTAATAGAGGAATTCACAAGGAATATTTTGATGTCAATTGATCTAGGAAAAACCCATTAAAAGTATTTATTTTTCGTCCGTGCTGTGTTGCGTACACATATGTTGCCGTCAGGAATACGGGGCTCCTGAGTTTCACGAATTGGTCTGTGGGGCTGCTTTTCGTTCGCTTCGTTTTATAAAACGCCGCGGTTTGCCACAAAAATTTTGGTTTCTAATGCAACACAATATTTCTATGCAGGCGTGGATTAACGGACACCGAAATCCAGGAAATTTTGTTCGACTGGCCAAGTGGGAGCGAATGCTCCGATTTGGAAAGCTCCGACAATGACCAGGCGGAAAGGACCGCAAGTCAACATTGTAGTGGGACAGATTCGTCTAGCTTGTCAGGCGCCGACGGTCTTGATGTCGAAGAGTCCACTACCTTGAAGAACAAGATAAAAAAGACCTGGCACTGGAAAAAGAATGACCTTGACATCAACGAAGGCTTTCCTACTAGCATTCTAAGTCCAAGAGTCTCTGCGGCAAAGGCTAAAACGCCTTTGAGTATGTTTACTAAGCTGGTAGGCGAGGATTTGATCGAACATCTGACGTTCGAAACAAACCGATTCTGGGTCCAGAGCAACCGCACGAGAGTAAAACCTGTGACGCTTGAAGAAATGAGGACATTTCTCGGTATGATCCTGCACATGTCTGTAGTGTCCATGCCATTCAGGCGCATGTACTGGTCCCGGTTATTGCTCCAATCCCACATTGCAGACTGCATGCCAAGAAATCGCTTTGACGAAGTGATCTCACTTTTCCACGCGTGCAACAACGACACCGAGAAGAAAAAGGAAGAAGATGGCTACGACAAGCTTTACAAGGTCCGTCCGTTGCTCAGCCGGCTGAATTATAATTTCCAGGGTGCTGCAGAAATGGAAGATTGCCTTGCCGTGGATGAAATGATAGTACTATTCAAAGGCCGACACAGCCTCAAGGTGTACATGAACAAAAAGCCTAGAAAGTGGGGCTACAAAGTTTGGACACTGGCTGGGAGATCCGGCTATGTGTACAAAATTGAGCTTTACGGAGACAGTTTAGTCATTGACCCAACGGATTTGTCAAATGACATCGGAGAAAGTGGAAAAATTGTTGTGCGACTCTCTGAGGGCTGTGAAGGGAAAGAAATATTTTGTGACAACTTCTTCGCTTCAGCAGATCTTCTAGTTGAAATGAAGCGTCGCGGATTAGGATGCACAGCAACCATGAGAAACGGCAGAATTGGACGCTGCCCCCTAAAAACCGAAAAATGCCTGAAGGGGGAAGGCCGTGGATCCTTTGATTTCCGATCAGAAAAAGACAGTGGCATTATTATTTGTCACTGGCATGACAACCGCAGCGTCATGATTGGATCGAATACCCATAGTGTAGGTCCTGTGGGCGTCTGCCGGCGATACGACAAAAAAGCAGAAACATACACCGAAGTTTCCCGACCGAGCTTGGTAAGAGTCTACAACCAAAGCATGGGTGGTGTCGACAGAGCGGACCAGCTGCTTTCTTTCTACCGCAATGAGTTGAACACGAAGAAGTGGTACAAGAGGATCATTTTTCAATTACTAGACCTTGCTGTTGTGAACAGCTGGTTGTTGTACCGCGCCGTAAAGGATTCGGAAATCCAGCTCGCAGAATTCACGCTTGAGGTCGCCTTTGGGCTAATGAAGTCGGAAAAGTCACACGAAGCGCCCCTCCATGACCGTACTCTGACCGAAAATTGGCTGTCGAACCGAGCTTCGGATGTACCCACTTCCGTCAGGTATGATGGGGTAAATCATCTGCCTGTCAAAGTGCCGCAGAAAAGTGCCCGGAGAACAAGGCTCCAGTGTAAGAAGTGTAAGGTGTACCTGTGCATCGAAGAAGATGGACCAGCAAACTGCTTTGAAAGGTTCCACACTGAGTGACTTTGTGTTCCTAGCGTACACATATGTGTACGTTCTTTTTCTTCAATAAATAAGGTTTTGTTGAAGGACACATATTTTTTTCTGTGTTATTTGGGACATTTTAATAGAGAGTCAGCCAATAAACGCTTGCTGCTGTGCCTACGAACAGCATGGGATACAAAGGGATATTCAACTCTAGCTTGTTTGAATCTAGCCAGTAAGAGAGTGAGACAAAGCATTCATTTGCTTTCTTCGCAAGATCTTTTAAACAGCTGCCAGAGAAGAACAAACTTGTATGATCTGCATACATAACTGTAGAAGAAGAAAAGGAAACATGAACGATATCAATTGTATAAATAACAAAAAATAGAGGTCCCAGTATAGAACCTTGAGGCACACCCAGTGTTACTGGTTTTAACTGGCAATTATACCGGTGAAGACATGTATATTGTAACCTGTGTGTTAAATAGCTACGTACTAACTTTAGAGCAATACCTCGAAAGCCATAACACGGTAATTTTTTGAACAGAATATCATGCTTAACCGAATCGAATGCCTTTCGAAAGTCAGCCGCACTGTTCTTGAACACTCCAAAGCGCATTAAAAAATCCAGGCAGACGCTGCAGGATACCTCTGTCGAATGGCAATATCTGAAAACCCGCGGCCCACAACGGTTCCCGGCACAGTTGACTAGAAAGCTAGCAGTTCTTCTGCACGATCAGAGCCATAGCACAGAGTGCACATGAAAACATCACCATTCGTGGTATCTACATCATTCTTTCGCTCCATTACACACTCGATCTCATACACGTATGCCCGCACAAGCACTGGGTGATGACATAAGAACTATGTCATCACCCGGGCCCAACAACCCATCTGACGTGTTTCTTCACAAATATACCGAAATGCTGACACATTTCTTTGTTATTATCTTTCGTGAACACTTTTATCAACTGTCTCCCAACTGACTGGCTATCTGCTAAGATCATTTCAATCCTAAAAAAGGCGATCTATCACGAGTTGAAAACTACCGCCCCACATCACTAACTTCCTCTTCTTGCAAACTCTTAGAACACATAATCGCTAATGTAATGAAAAGGTTTCTTTATGATCGAGCAGTTAGAAATCCAATGCAGCATTTTTTTAGAAAAAGCCTCTCCACTGCAACCCATTTATCTACTGTTATCTGTAGTCTTGCTTGAGTTGTCGACAAACCCTGACAAACCTAATTAATATTTTTGTATATTAGAAAAATGTTGAATATCGCATCACACGCAATTTTATTCGATAAACTTATTCATCTGGACGTTCCCTCATACACAGAAAATTGTATTTCTTCTTTCGTCACTAACTATAGGCAATTCGTTGCAATCAATAACTGCTCTTCGATTAACTTTTCCAGTGTTCTTGGGCCTTTATTATTTTGCGTATATATTAATGGCATTGATTTGTAGACTTTATTTTTAAACCTGTTCAAATAAAGTTGTTTGCTGATGACTGCTTACTCTGACGAAATCACCTGCCAACAAGATCAAGTTATATCTAAACTGAAGCCTTCAAAATATTTCAAAGTGATGCAAACGCTCTGATATTCAGCCTAATATTGATAAAACAGTACTTGTCATAATCATGAAAAAATAATAACGTTTCGCTCACTTACAACTATTCATTCGAGCCACTAGAGGAGGTTAATGAATATACATACCTAGGTGTCATAGTAATTATTAATCACTGTTGGAGTTCAGACATCTCTCACCTTTGCGAGTCAGCATTAAAAACACTCTGCTGCCTCTGGCACAAATAAAACACGCTCCTGCCAACACCCGTCTAACCACCTATACTTCTTTTGTCCGTCCTAAGCTAGAACACGCAGCTATCATGTGGGATTCTTAACAAAAACTAACATCGATGCGCTAGGAAGAATCCAACGTAAAGCACAATGGTTTATTTCATCTAAATATTGTGGCAATGACTCGCCTAGTATCTTAATGGCCCAACACGACATTCAGTCCTTAGCACTAAGAGAAAAAACTAACAGGCTTAGATTTCCTATCCTTTTTGTATAATAATGAATTGCCTCTTTCTTCTGAGCCTTATAGTAGACCTCTGACTGCTTGCTGAAGAAGACATTGCCACTTCGCCGCATTAGCGCCTTACAATGCCAAAACCAACATATGTCAGTATTTCTTTTTTCCTCGAATAGTAGCATACTGGAACAGCCTACCTCGTAGTTCACTCAGCAGCGCCGACTCTATCGCATCCATTACACTGTAAACCTAGCCTTGCCCGATACCTTTGTATATTGTTTGAACAGCTATGTATTGTGGATCTCTTGATTCTGTATAATGTTTGATTGTCTCATAGTATCAGTGCGTCTTTACGTGTTGGTATGTTCATATTGCTGTCAGTATATTGTCTTTGATAAGTGCACACTTTTTGCAGTGTTTCTACGTTTCCCTTCTGCCTGGGCCTTTAAAAACCTGCAGCAATCCTGAAAAAAATAATGAAAACAAAAAATAAACAACAAACATTGGCACTGCTCGCGTGGTGCGGATTATTCAAGGTGCAATAGATGGCGCGAATAATTCACGGTTCAACAGAAGTTTATTTAGAGTTTCTGCTATATGTTTGACTTCACCCATGTATGCTAATTATGAGAAATGTGCTAAACTTCAGTGAGGGCTGGCGCTTGATTAATATTCAAAAGCTTTGCTTATTTTTTTTACTACGTATAACGAAACGTCTTTTTAAAGGGCGCTAAAATTACAGATGAACTGAACAGCAGAAAGCTTCCGGCATTAGGAATGAAATCTTTCATACGGTATTGCTCCAGCATTCCCATCCAAATAATGATGTAGCAAAATCAGTTGAAAATTCAACAGATACAGATCAACGCTTATGCAATTTCTGTTATTCACTTAGGTACAGTCCTTTAGGACACCTCGACAGGCATATTGGTTTTCTATGATAGGTATTGGGAGAAATGCCACTTCACTTTCTGTCAAGGTGCCCTTTGGTGAATAGGGCCTCTTATTAGACTAAATCCTACAAATGGTCATTGCGAAGTATTGTGCTGGTTTTGTTTGCATGAACTGTCTGCACGCCGAACGCTACACTGTACGCGCGTATTTAGCATAACACGTTCTAGCTAATTTTTTTGAATGCGTCTTCAATCCCTTTCGCTTAAATCGTGCTTTCACGTTCTTTCACTTTTGCGTGCATTAAAATTCGTAGAGTTTAAAAACATTCGAGACACTACAATTATATCAGGCTGCTTTTGTACACCTAATGTGATATTTTTACGTGAGCTTAATACCCAAGTTCTGAGTACACTCAGTAACAGCAGTAATGGTACAATATTAGAAAATTATTTACGTAATAAAGATGTAAAAATTATCTAGATCAATTTGTGTCTTGGGCTAAAGTATAAGACATAATATTGCAAATCGTGGCATATCAGTCAGGGGAGACCTCACTAATACGTAATGATGGCCTTGAACATCGTATGCGATTGCGATTGTTGTGTGTAAAAATTTCTTTTAAACAGCTGGAAATTATCAGATGTAAGTATGGTGTCTCAGAGTTCTATGCAACGTATAAGCGTTGTAAGACTGCGCATGCATTGAGGAAAGGCCTATTGTATTGTTGTTTTAACGCAAAGCGAACACCACTATAACAAAACCAGGGGTAGGAAAGCCGCAAGGAAGAGAGTAAAGCACAGTGTGGCCATGTATGGAACCACACCGGGAAAATCATGTGCTCATGGACATCTATACTGCGATGTAGTAAGTGTAAGCGAAAGTGCAGATAGCGATGAGGAAGGGGGACATTGGAGAAGGGCATGCGTGTATTTAAAATAATATATCAAGAAGAGGGAAATTTCGGCTGAGCGCAACGAGGTGTGATATCAGAGAGAGAAGGAGGAAGTATGACGGGTGTGGTTGACTCTGCTGTGAAAATGATGGTTTCCATTGCCGTTTTCAAGGCCTAGATGGCTGTACGGTAGGGAAACCGTGCACGCTTGTGCGCGCACAAGAGTGTCAGTGAAAAAAACGCATGATTTACGGCGACGCTCATTGGTTGTGTACACCCTGCCTGCTTTTGATTGATTAACATGTGATCTTTACAGTCCCAAAACCACCATATGTATATGAAAGACGTCGTATTAGAGGGCTTGTTTAGCTGGGGTTGTTTAACGCGCACCCAAATCTGAGCAAATGGCCTATAGCGATTTCACCTACATGAGAAATGCAGCCAACGCAGCCTGGATTCGATCTCGCGACCTTCGGGTTAGCATCCGAATATCTTAAGCACTGGACCGCCACGAGGGGACTCCCTGCCTACATTTACGCTGTTATCTCCTCGCAAGCTAGGTTAGAGCTGTTATAGGAGTGTCTTGCTAAGCGGGCTCTGAGCAGGCTGTTTCGCAGTTCTCCCAGATGGGTTGGCGGACCACGTCTCTTCACTTTTTACAGCATCCAGTTTGAGGCAAGCTGCATAAAGTTTCGGGATGCGGTTGCCCTACCCAGATATGAAAGGATCTTCATAGAAGATACACTGGCGCCCACAAAACACAATAAATAACTACAAATAACATATTTATTGTATACATGTATGCCTTATGTGCTCTTATGCTAACAATATTTCAAAAAATCCCAGTAAATATGTAATCGTCAATTTATATATAACCATCCTAATGATTGGTGCCTCAATAGGAATAATGCTTCAAAATTGCCTTTAGGTGTGCCTGCTATGAAGTTGACGTCATTCGTGAAAAGTCTGACAAAATATCTAGCAATTTATAGGGGGCACAAAAATCTAATAGAGAACACGAAATGGCACCTAACCGGTCATTCTGGCCAACATCATGAAAATATATCATTAGTATGTCACGCAATGTCGGATTCACGTAAAGAATATGTAGATGACCCATGCATGCCCAGTGTTGGATGGACATTCAATCTGCTGTACCACATGTGGTGAGCTTCTCTCGGTACGACACATCATGTAGGATTGCTCTTAATAAGAAGACAGTAAGAAGCAGGATTAGTATTATGTTTCCGTTCACAGGATCCCCGCCATGACTTCCTACTCATATCGAGGAAAAGCCGCCATAAGCTTTGATGGCTGCTCCAATCCCCACAATGTTCATACTAATCCCCAAGGGCAACTATAGCACAACCGCATACCAGAGGGTGCTCTGGCGGCGGAATATTGCGACGGCTATAAACTTCGATGTTTTGGTCTGTAAGGCACATAGTAGTCATCCCTGGTTTGTATACATTCTGATATTTAGGTACAAAGAGCTATTTTATTCTTCCACACCACCACGGTGGTCTATTGGCTAAGGCACTTCGCTTCTGACCCACAAGTCATGGGATGAAATCTTGGTTGTTGCGGCCGCGTTTTCAGTGAAGGCTGAAATGCGTGAGAAAACACATGATTAAAACACGTTTGCCTAAATATATGTGAACGGTAAAGAACCACAGATGGTCGAAAATTGCGGAGCACTCCCCTTCATCGTCTGTCCAAATCATATGGTGAATTGAAACGCTAAATCTAAACATCATTATTATAATACTTTCCACATTCTTTGACCACCATATATGTCCTAGCCTTCGTTCAATGAAGTATATCCTAAGTGTATTTAAAGCCCATGTTTAAGCTCAATTAACATATGTAATGAAATTAAATATTGTGATCACTATGGACATTTATTATACGTATATATATATCAAGGTGCGTTCGAGGAAAATACACGCCCTGTGAAACTGAAGCTGACACATCATTATTGCATCAGTTGCTCTTATTTGAACGAAACTGCGAGCACTTTCAGCATAACAGAATCCGTGAATATGCAGCCTCTCAAGTTCTTTAAGTACTTTCAGATGTGCCCAAAAGCTTTTTTATTCAAACAGCGGTTTTCCTTTCTTTGTTGGATGCACATATATAAAAGTGCAAGACACAAGATCATAAAGAATTTAAAATGCAAGAAACTATAAAATCGCAGGGTTCTCTGAGTACACGTAAGTTATTTTCTTGCAGCTACACTCTCTATGTGGCTTAAAGAATGGGGATGCTATGCATTTGTTTTATTCTCGTATCAGGTGTTGCAACGCTGGTAAGCAGGATTGGTCACTCCGGGCAAAATAGTATAAACAATTTATTTGCTAATAATGTAAAAACTCCCGTTTTTTGAAACGGAATTACTAAATTCAGAAGTCCTGTTTATGAGTACACAGCAAGCATTTTAAAGTGTGGGTTATGACAACGTGCACATAAAATTTTGGTTCATGACACTTTAAAGATAATACTGTAGTTGATTTAGTATCACGTCATTTGGAGCCCTGATAAGGGCTGAAAGAGGAAGAAAAATGTGTTATCTTAAAAAAAGTGCGAGCTAATCTTCCCAAAAGACGACATAGAGAAATTCAGGTAGCGCGCACATTGCTTATTCCAATAGGCTTCATGACTAGGTTTTACTTGCTCTGCTAACAAAGTGTCTCGGCTCTTTTGGAACGGTGTCGTAGAGGGGCATCAGTAAAGACTTTTCTGTTGTCTCTGTAGAGAACGTTTAGACTCACACTGGAGTGTTTTGTTGCTCATCCTTACCTACATTAATGTTACAAATATTTAAAGTTACTCAGAATAATTTCTCTCATGGTCCAATGACTAGTAAGCTTTCTTATGAGCAGTGAAATTTTTGTTGGTAGCAAAAACGTGGTACTCACTAATATGAAAAATGTTAGCCAGTGGTCATTGACAAAAAAAGATTTCACTCGCAACAATAGAATGTAATCAAAGTAAGTCACGCCCAGCGGCAGTTGTTCTTGATATAATCAGAAGGCAAGAAACCAGAAACCAAAAATACGCTGGTTTAAAATATTCCTTTATACAGTCATGAAAATTGGGCGCTTAAATGATGACCTCTTTCAGATTTTTTTATTGTGTCATGGACCTAAAAACTATTACTGAAGGCAACTCTATGAGCAAATATGGACAACTCAATACATGTACTCTTGGGTGACACTTACTTGATGCCAGCTGTCCTAGAAAGGACGGTGTTATATTTGTTCTTCTGGACCAAATGCTACGCAGGATTTATATATGGGCAATCTTTCTGCATGTGGCCAGGGGCGTCAATTGTTTATTTTGTATTATTTACGAGGCACATATCACCTATACTTTTCATAAATAGAGCAAACCACATCCCTTTGAATGCCTTGAATTCGAATCTAGGAGGAAAGTCTTGATTACGGAGGCAGGACTTTTCACAGAAATAAGGGCACTTTCTAGCTTGTAACATTTATAAATGTGCAGCGCTATTCACGTGTGGCCATGAACTTGAACGTTTCAACAAGTAATTTTGTCATGGCGTTGGCAAAATCCTACAGAAAGTTCCAATGCACGAAGGCACATTGCCATGTCAAGTTATTGCACTACGCAGTCGTCAGCCAGGTGAAAGGAGCTGCCAGAAAAATTGATAATGTGCATGGGTCTGTTAAGTAGGTAAAAGTATAGTCCTTACGTGAACACTCATTTGAACCTGCCAATAGCAATGGTTGTGCAACTAATATATGCCGAAAGGCCACTTTGGACCCAAATCATCCACTTTCACTCGAGCATTTGATACTAGATTCTTCATTGTTGTTGCAAACTTCTGATACAGTTTTTATCACGTAATAGTAATGAAAGTTGATGTGAAATTTGTATGACAATAGGTACAGGTCGAGCGCAGATGAAAATACCGTATAATGAAAGTCTGAAAAAAAGGCACTTCAATTGGAGAATGATAGCACACACTTCTCAGGTGTGTGCCGTTACCAATTCATGGGTAAAGAGTAAACAATTGGAGTGCTCGTGTTGCAAGAAGTATCCGTTCCAAGTAGTGCTCTGTGTCGTTTTGTTATTCCTGTCCTAATGTAGGTACAAGTTACATACGTCACTGTACTAACCAGCTCAGACGCAGCCTCTGTGGTATCCTATGGCTAAGATATATGAGGACACTACTGTCCCATTTTACATTATTAGAAAGGACTAGAAACAAAACAAGTCCCAGAAAGGAGTTTATTCTAACGGCGTTTTTTTGTTATCCACAAGCAATGCTTTCTTTTTATTTACTCAGGCATAACAGTAGTTAGCATGTTTGAAACTCATCTGTGTTCCTAATGTTCGACCAGAACTACCGCTGGTGCCTTGTTAATGCTACGGAAGGTTCCACGCCGGAGATGACGTGGGGCTTGTTGGCCACGTATTTGCTGTGCGTCTCTGCATATGAGAGGACCGCCAGGTGGCGCCGAGGAGTGCACACGCATTCACATCGGCTCCGTCAATCATCGTACCTAGCAGCGGTTAAAATCATGTGACTACCAGTGAAACTACGGCAATTGTGCAGGAAGACGTCAGGTACACGCTGACACCACCTTTTTGGACAAGTGATCCCGGTTTCCTCTGGGAAGTGAAGACCTTCGGCAGAGCATGCCAACCCGCCACGCTAAGCCTCGCGGCGAAGCGGAACGCGGAGTCCTGGCAGCCAGCTCTCGGCCGACTCGTTGCGCTGCATCTGCCCGAACCCCAACGGACAACGACCCGGAACTAGCCCAGGCATTTATGGACATGGATGACCAAGACATCGAAACCCAAGTGAGCTCTGCGGTGGACGCCAACGAAGATTTCCTTTCACCTGACGAGGTGCTACAAGGAGAATCTACTAGCGACGCCGAGAACAAGGAAAAAGACTCTGCGGAGGAACGCGACGACGAAGCCAAGAATGGTCAGTGGCAGGTAGCTATGTCATTGCGACAGCGAAAACGCATCAGAAAACAAGAACGCGCCGCGAAAGATGACAGCGTTGCTCGAGGCGAAACTGAGAGCAACAGCTCCGGCGCTAGAACGCTTGCAGAAGAGCAACGCGGAAGAGCATCTGAAAGGGGCCGGCGACGAACGCGCGCAGCGCCGCTGCCCAAAAACGATATGAAGATTATTATGCGGCCCAGACCAGGGTTAGTTGTGAAGGAACTGAAAGCATACCAGGTTGCGCGAGCGATAGAACTTGCGAGCGGTGACCCGAAGGCCTGTAACAGCCACAAATTTCTGCTTCGCCTTCGCAACGGATCAAACATAATTATTGCAAGCACTCCGTACGAAGATGTAGCAGAAAGGATCTTGAAGATAAAGACACTGGAGCTCAATGGCACCAACTATCCCGTGAACACCTACATATCCACTCCTGCTGGATACCTGAAAGGAGTGGTACACGGATTAGAACGCGAAACGCCAGAAGCTGAACTCCTGAGCCATCTCCGAGTGCGCACTCAAGGAGTGACAATTGTTCAAGCCCGCATGCTCGGACAGTCACAAACTGCAGTGATCACGTTTGATGGACCAATACTGCCGCGCTTCGTGTATTATTACGGTGGCGAAATGCCGTGCGTGCCTTATCAACCCACACGGCAGTACTGTAAACTCTGCAAGAGCCAGGGACATAGGACGGATGTTTGTCCCACACCAATGACAAAGGCGTGCAGTAACTGTCGCCTAAGAGACCCACCTGAGGACCACACTTGCGATCCGGAATGTGCCCTGTGCGGCGGATGCCATCCCACGGCGGCATCGGAGTGCACCAAGAAACTCAAACGCGTCCCTCAGAAGGGCCGGTCGCTGCTGTCCCACCAACACAGCACACCCAAAACCACTGGCATACTCAAGAGACGCTGGTTCAGCACGGACCGCGAGGACTCTGCACCGCCAAGCAGGGCCCGTTCCAGTTCCCGATCCAGATCTCGATCTACATCCCGATCCAGGTCCGGCTCTCGAGACTGCTCCAACTCCAGGAATGGTGGCCACAAGCAGGCCCAAGCAAAGCAACAGCACAAGGGCAAGAAGGCGCAGAAAAAGGAAGAGAAGAACCAGGTGAGCTGGGCAGCAAAATCCTCCCAACACTCACACCAAACACCACAACTCACGCGCTTAGAACGTGAGTTAGAGATAATGCGGGTGAGAATAGGTGACCTAGAACGCGAAAATAGGGAACTAAAAAAGCAACAAACGCAGCACCCGCAACAAAACTCTATACCCACACAGAGTGGCCAGAAATCGCAGACGCAACCGAATGCAGGAGGTGACTCAATGATTACGTCGTCGATGCTGAAAGAAACATTAAAGGAAGTTATACCGACAGTTATAGAGCAAGTAATGATAAATGTAGATAGAAAGCTCGAGATTCTGGACAAGAAAATCCAGGCACAACACGTCGAATTCACGAAAGCCTTGCGAAAGCATGCCACAGGCATCAACATCAGAGAAAAAGCTGAGAAAATTTACAACAGGCCCGGATTGTCGGCCATGAACCAGGAGACGCATAATGGCTAATCATCAAACGCAGCGGTCAGAAAAGTGCAAAATATGGCAGTGGAACTGCAGTGGTTTCCGGCGGAAAAGAGGGCAACTGTTGCGGCTGGTGGCGTCGCAACAAAAGCCACCTGCTGTCATAGCAGTCCAGGAAGCCGGAACACAACCAAAATTACGGGGCTACGAAACTTATAGTACCAGGGACGCAGAATGGAAAGTTGCTACATTAGTAGATAGCTCAATTACAGCAATATGTCATCAGCCCATTGAAGAGGCGGATATCCCGCATATCATAACAGAAATAATCTACAAAGGAAGCCATGGAAAGAGCGCCTTCATACTTAATATCTATAGTCCCCCAAGACAAAAGAGAGCAACGTTCGACAAGCTCTTTCAAGAGACAGCAAAACTGGCGAAAGGGAATCCATTAATCATAGTTGGGGATTTTAATGCCAGGCATGCAAGCTGGGGATATAAGATGCAAGACACCAAAGGCAAGAATATCGCAAGACAAATAGAGAAACTGGAAATGACTCTGTTAACTGACCCTGCAATACCAACGAGGATAGGCAACAGCATATTCATGGACACAAGTCCGGACTTGACGATAGTACTAAACTGCTACAGCGTGGACTGGTACAACACCCTTGAAAACCTGGGCAGTGATCATTACATACTAAGCACCACAATCCGCACCGGCCGAATCCGCAAACACATCGGCACAGCCAAAATTTCAGACTGGCACGCATATAGAAAAGCGCTAAAAGCACACGTGACCGCCATAGACGACTTGGACGAGTGGTGCAAAGTAACTCGAAATGAAAAGCAAATGTACACCAAAACTGTCGCCAGAACAGATGATACCCCTGAAGTAGACGCTCACCTTCTCCACCTGTGGGAAGCAAGAAGAAACCTCACTAAAAGATGGAAAAGGCAAAAGCGAAATAAGAAACTCAAAGCGAAAATTGAAGAAATAACGCAGCAAGCCGAACAGTACGCTAATCAACTCGCGACAGCCAACTGGGAACAATTTTGCGATTCACTAAATGGAACCCTAGGAACAGTAAAGACATGGAATATCCTAAGAGCCATGATTGACCCTCTGAAAACTAAACGCGAAGGACAAAAATCTCTAGAAAGATTATTGCACACATATCCAGGCACAAGAGATGACCTGCTTCAAGACATCTATATTAAGTGTTTCGGCGCCCGAGCCATCACAGCCCCTTACCAGGCTAAATACACTGGGCTCCCAAACTCGGAACTGGATGCATCTTTCACGCATGCCGAGGTCAGAGCGGCAATCGTCAGCATGAAACGCAA
Organism: Rhipicephalus annulatus; assembly: GCA_013436015.1. NCBI lineage: Eukaryota > Metazoa > Arthropoda > Arachnida > Ixodida > Ixodidae > Rhipicephalus > Rhipicephalus annulatus. The sequence continues at coordinate 148,207 of WOVY01005668.1, forward strand.
CACAGCGCCTGGGGCGGACCAAATCACCAACGCCATGATTCGCAACATGAATGACGAAGCCATAACAGCGCTTCTAAACTTCATTAACAAACACTGGGTGAATGGCACTATACCACAACAATGGAAGCATGCTGTAATCATTATGATACCCAAACCAGGAAAGAAATTGGCAATAGAAAACCTCAGGCCAATCTCTCTTACCTCGTGCTTAGGCAAAGTGTTTGAGAGATTAATAAATGCCAGACTTCAACGGCACCTTGAACAAAATAACTTGTTGCCAAACACCATGTTTGGTTTCCGCTCGAACCTTTCGACACAGGACATCCTTCTGCTTTTAAAGGAGGAAGTACTAACAAATGTTCCAAAAGCAGGAGAAAACATTGTCATGGCCATTGACATAAAAGGCGCTTTTGACAACGTAAGCCATAAGGCCATATTAGATGGGCTAGCAGCGACAAACTGCGGTCAAAGGACGTACAAATATGTACAGAACTTCCTTACTAAAAGAACCGCTGTTATCAAATTAGGAGAACACGAATCCAATGTCTTCCACCCACCGAGCAAAGGCACACCACAAGGCGCTGTGATCTCGCCTACGCTTTTCAACATAGCCATGATTGGTCTAGCCAAAAAACTGGAAGGTATTCCCGACATCCGACACTCCTTCTATGCGGATGACATCACTGTATGGAAAACCAAGGGTAGCTTGGCGGAAAAAGAAGAGCGGCTTCAACTGGCAGCTAAAACTATCGAAGATTACACTAAAGAAAGGGGGCTTCAGTGCTCAGCAGACAAATCGGAACTCATTCGGTTCTCCAAGAGTAAAAAACAAAGGACAGACCCGAGCCTCCGCCTTGAGGTCAAGCTAGACGGCAATAATATACCAGAGAAAACAACTGTTCGGATCTTAGGGATGTGGTTACAGTCCAATCAACGATGTCTCCACACACTGAATATGCTTAAACGAACAGTTCAACAAATTGTTCGTATGATAGTTCGAATAACGAACAATCGTGCTGGACTGAAAGAACAAGACGTGCTTCGTTTGGTAAAGAGGTTAGTCATCAGCAGATTAACATACTCGCTACCCTACCACAACATGAATAGAGAGGAGAAAGAAAAAGCAGACAAAATAATAAGGATGGCGTATAAAGCAGCTCTGCGACTACCACAAAGCACTTCAACTGCGAAGCTATTAGCGCTCGGACTTCACAATACATTTGATGAGTTGGCTGAGGCACAAGTAACCACCCAGATTAACCGCCTGCTACAGACGACAACCGGCAGAAAACTTCTTCAGAGGATCGGCCTCGGCAAACAAGTACAGGCACGTGGAAGAGCTAAGGCATTGTCGTGCTCAGTCAGAGCCTGGTACAAAATATGCCCCCTACCGAAGAACATGGACCCAGTTTTACATGCTGGAAGACGTAAAGCAAGAGCCGCTTACATAGATAAACAGACAAAATATCTGAATACGGCGAGATTTACTGACGCTGCACCATATCAGGTAAATGCAAAGAACATGGTGGCCGTGGTCACAGACCGAAAAGGAAACGTCACAAGTTGTGCCTCCATAGCCCAAGCCTCTATCACAGAAGCGGAAGAGATAGCGATTGCGCTGGCAATCAAGGAGGGCCGGGAGCGAAAAACCCCAATGACAATAATCACAGACTCGAAGGCTGCATGTAGAAATTACGAAAAAGGTAGAATATGTATGAAGGCCTTCCAAATTCTAACCAAAGCTCACAAGGACTTCCCAATTGAATACACCCAAACCATTATCTGGGCGCCGGGGCACGAGGGCGTCACCGGGAACCAGTTTGCGGATGAGGCGGCTCGAGGTTTCACAGATTACCGAGCTTCCTTGCACACTGCAATAGAGGATCCAACGCCCCTAGACCCTAACTTTGGTGCAATTCTTCAGTATTACAGGGACAATAGAAAAGTGTATCCAGCACCGCATAAGAAACTTACAGCAATGGAATCGGTGGCATTACGCAGAATCCAAACAAACACATACGCGAACTTACACAGGCTGCATGTATTCTACCCACAGCATACAAAGATATATGTCCCTGGTGTGGGGCCACACCAACTCTGTTTCACATCACGTGGGAGTGTACGCATCACAATGAAGAACACCACAACATGAACAACACAGAGGAACAATGGGAGGCGCTGCTGTCCAGCTCGGCCATTGTTGATCAGCGCTGGCTGGTCCAACGGGTAGAGAGGATGGCTAGGGCCAGCGGAGCCCTGGAATAGGGGCCCGACCATTTGGAATGCTCCGCGTTATGCGCAAATAAAGTTTTCTCTCTCTCTCTCTGCATATGAGCCATTTGTTAGGAAATGATAACTGGTGGTAGTATGGTGAATGATACGCATTCGGCAAGTAGTGCGTTGACGACTTCAGAAAAGAACACACGTCCTCTGTCGCTGACAAAATCACGTGAACCGTGGTGACGAAGAACGAAATTCCTTAGGAGGAATGATGATACGTCGCTTGCTGTAACAGCAGGCAAAGCTTCCGTTTCTGCGTATCGCGTCGTGCAGTCAACAGCGACAACCATTCAATGGCTTCTGGAATCCCTGAATGAAAAAGCCTATACAGATCAATTCTAACGCAGTTGGAAGGCATGGCTAGGCACGAGATTAGCTGGATTGGACCAGAGATGTGCTGAGGGAAAGCTCTGTGTTATTGACATAACGGGCATGCCTCTACAGAGGTGTATGTGCCGCCCCAATAAAACTGGAAAGAGAGCCGCGAATACGTTTGCAAGATGCCCGCATGTTCACATGAAGGGTCAGCGAGGAAAGCTGAGCATATTGCTGCACGACGATCGTGAGGTATTACCAGTAATTACTTTTAGCTGTCAGGCATGTCATTCCTGCGATAAAAGAAACCATCGCGAATCCTACTCTGAGCCGCCTGATGGCAAGATGCTCTGAAAGACGAAGAAGTCGACAATTCTGAAAGTAACTGCAGAAGAGCGCTGATCCAGTCATCCTTACTGTTCTCAGATGCCATGTCGCAGTTTGCTGGGAACGAAACCGTTTTGTGCAGAGCAGATAGGCATGCAAAGCTTTCGGATGGCACAGGTGAGCGCGCTAGGCGTCCACATGAGTGTGACATCGGCCAGACCTATAGACTACACGCATGTTCAACTCTTGATACCGCAAAGCCCCGTCAGCTGAACTTCCAGAGGGTCTTTCAACGCGAATAACCAACAAAGGGCATTATTGACGGTGATTATGTCAAAGGAGTGGCCATATAGGTGTGGTCTGAATTCTTTTGAGCCCAAATTATAGCCAGACACTCCTTCTTTGTAACAGGGTAATTCTTATCTGCTTTAGTGAGGGTATGGCTTGCGCATGCGACTATGCATTCCTGAAATTTCGATTTGCACTGTGTGAGCACGGGACAAGTCCAACACCGCTATCATCGGTGGGTAACTCAGTCGGAGCATCCAGGTCAAAATGAGCTGGTAGTGAGGTTAGCAATAGGGGCCACTTTTGGAAAGCATCGTCACAGATGGGTAACCACGCGTAATTTCTCGAGTCAATCTGTATATCTTCAGTCAACGGGGTGATGATCGTCACAAAATTCCGAATAAAGAGGCGGAAATACAAGGAAAGACCAAGAAAGCTGCGCAGCTTCTTCCGAGATGCTGACTTAGGGATCTCTGCAACTGCGTTGCACATTGTCCACTCCAATTGATCGTCCATCGTCCACTTGAATATTGCAGGTGCTTTGCATAAACCAAATGGCATAACACGGTATTGGTAAAGACCATCAGGTGTGAAAAAGACTGTCTTAGGTTGGTATTACCGTACCATAGGTACTTGCCAGTAGTCGCTATGTAAGTCAATTGAAAACAAGAACACGGCACCTTGGAGGCAGTCAAACACATCACCGATATTTGGTAAGGCGGAAACTTCTTTTCGAGCTAGTGTGTTAAGGCGATGGTAGTTAACACAGAATTGAATCGACCCGTCATTCTTTTAAACGAGATTGACTGGAGGTGTCCAGGCGCTATTCGAAGGCCGGTGCTCTGTTGCGGACACGCGATAGGGTCTTAGACGCAGGGGCGCATTGGTATCTGTGTCGATGTGGTGTTAGACAGCTGACGTATGGCCGAGAAAGTATGCTGGCAGTCGTAAAATTTGAGCTCGTTGTGAAACAATAAACGTTTCGGTGATTGAGCTGCTGAGTATGTCAGGCTGCTGTCAGGCTGTCAGTATGTCAGCTGCTGAGTATGTCTGTGGTTTATAGGCACAGGTCACTGCGGTCACGGCGCGTTCAACAGAAGGACAAGTCGGCATATCCTTATTTGTAGATGGGTCGATGCTGTAAACACAACAGACGCACTCTACCCGAAGCGGTGCTACAGGATATGACAACAGGTTCGAGATGAGCAGTCTGCTGACGCCTTCGTGAAGTTCTAAAAGAGCATAAGGTAGCGGTGAACGCTTGCGACAAAGGCATGAAAAGGGCATCTGACTCGGCGAGTGAGTTGCAAGAGACCATGCCAAAGGTAAAAGAGTTAGGCGGTGTGGTAATGGATTCTGCAACAAATGATTTTTCTCTGGTTTCCAAAGTGTGAAAAAACAGAGCTGTGCCAATCACTTCCATGGCCACCTCAGTGCTACAGAAGTTGATCACGGCCCTATTAGCGGAGAAAAAGTCCCAACCCAAAATGAAGTTATGGGAGCCTTAATCCAAGACTAGCAATTCAATGACGTAGATGAGGCCGTTTATTGCAAAGCGGGCAGTACTGGCAGCATCTATTGTGACGTGCTCTGCGCTAGACGTACAAATCGATGTACTTGCTAGTGGCGTCATAACCTTTTATGAGCAAGTGACAGACTCTGGCACTTATCACTGAAACTGCGGCGCAAGTGTCGTCAGGAGCGAGTGCAATGATGCTGTTTTATATAGATGTCAAGAACATTTGTCGGTGAAGAAAGATACCTTGGGCTTCAGCAGGTGACGCAGTTCCTGCCTCTAGAACTACGGCAACCAGCCTTCGGCTCTGGCGATGAAGGGCAACGACGCATCGGCAATGGCGAGTGGAGCTGTGTCGATTCTTTGGTGGGCGATGGTTAACAAAGGGCGGTAGTCAACGTACAATGACGTCTGGTCAGTGTGCGGAAACGCTGAAAAGGAAAAGCGCGGTGGCAAGCAAGCGGTGGGTTCAAAGCTCTGGTGGTAGCTCTGGTGGAAGACAGGTATGCAATGACGACAGTTTGAGGCTACGTGGCCAGGCAGGCCACCGGCAAATCATATTTGCCGATTGTCGGGAGTATGCGGTTGTTCGCTATTTTGAGGGAGCTTTCTGAGCGAACCGAGGAGTGGGTCTCAGTAGTACGGCTGATGGTAGTGACGTCAAAGTCAGAAGAGGTGGCCGTACGGCAGCTTCAGCATAGCTTTGAGGTGCATAACCATGGGCTTAGGCAACAGGCGTCGGCAATGATGAAATGTAGTGAGCAGGTAGTAGAGGCGCGAAAACTTACTCCAGGATGACTTGTGAATATTGCTGGCAGAGGTGACGGTGGTTAGCACGTTGTTGATAGCAGCGAAAGCTGACGAGTGACCTCAGCACGAACAAACTCTTTGATCTGCGATAGCAGAGATTTGAAGGGCAGAGGTAGTAGTCAGTCTCGAGATGGCGTCAGGACGTCCTGCCAGAGGATGCTGTTCTCGGAGCTCGCTGAAACTCTAACACAGCTCGATGACTTCAGAGATAGCGGCGGGAATCTTCGAGAGCACCATTTGAAAAATATCATTAGACATGCCTTAATTATGTGCCGCACATTGATGGTTTCCCCATATCGCCGCGTTGACACGGGGCTTAGGTCGAGAATGTTCTCGAAGTAGCTGATGAATGTCTCACTAGTTTGTTGAGACCGGCATCGTAGTCATTGTTCTGCGCAAAATCTGCGCGCCCAAGGGCGTCCAAACGCCGCTGCAATATAGGTTTTGAAGGTCGTACAAGCGGTATTGTCTGCCTCGGGGTTTCTTTACTACAGCTTCGAGACCCCCGTTAAATAAAACTCCACTGTGCCGAGCTTCACTGCATCGTTCCTATTGTTGGTAGCACTCGCTCATTCATCGGATTACTACCATTCCTCGACGTCACTTTCGTGAGTGCCGCAAAAGATGTCGGCCTGTCGCAAGAGCTGGACACCGGGATACCCACTAGGTTGTAAAACCGGGGAAAGGATCTGTGGAGACAACGTCGTCAAGCGTGACGGATCGCAGCTTTTGGCTTCGCGATTCCTGGGCCACGGTAAACCGCTGCAGCCTCCACCAAAATATAATGTAAATGCAGGGCAAACATAGTAGTGGCCTTGAGATAGTTGCAGCAAAAGGTGGCCGCGAAGACGGGAAGCGTCGCAACAGCAACCATGCAGTCCTAGCTCATGCCTCACGCCAACGTGTCAATGTCGCTGCAGTGGGGTCATTCCGCTTCACTATACACCTACCACCTGAACGACATTTGCTTAGGGTCCGCCATATATTGAAAATGCCTTGGATTCACATAACAAATAAGTCAAGTTAGAGACCTCACGTAGAGTACGTCTTTAACAGTGCTAGTCACAAGCTCGGCTACATAAGACGTAACTTCTACAAAGCACCCACTTTCTTAAAACAAATACTATATAGGCCTCTCACACGTTTAAACCCAAGTATCTATCTGCTATATGGGATACCAGTCATGCTAAGCTTATAACATCTCTTCAACTAGTAAAAAGTGTCTCTGCTTGGTTCAACCTCTCTGACTTTACCCGAACTGCCAGTATAACCTCGACAAAAAATAACTTATCCCTTATTTATTTGCTCACTGACGAAAAATTGCCCGTCTTTAGGTAGTTCGTAAAACTTTCACCATCCATAGTTTGTTTATTACCGCATGCTTTGGCCTTTGTACATTTCAAACCGTGTTGATGATCGTTATCAGGTAGTAATCGCATCATGTCGCACTAAGAGTCAGTCGTTTATTACCTGTATATAGCAGGACTCTAACCAGCTGCCCTCAAGTTTCGCAACCATCACTGACTGCAATTCTTTTCACGACACATTAGCTAACATATAGCCAGTAAAATATCATACCTGTAGTCAAAGTCCCTGTCATTTCATTATTTATTATTTCTTTTTGAAATAACAACTATTCTCGTGCAATCTGGAGAAATGTTTATGTTAACTAAGCCCACTGCTCTTTTTTATTTTTATAAATCGTGCAGTAAGCTACTCCATTCTTCATTTACATTTAACCTATGCGAGCAATATAAATAAATAAATACAAAATCACATTGTTTTTTTCTAAAGAGAAAAGAAAATTAAAAAATCACAGCATATTCACGGATAGAATGATGATTAGAGGGGCGAAGCATCCCTCAATTTGTCCGTGCTTCCGTCTGTGCGTCCACCTATTGAACACTTCAAGTACTGCTAACTCGCTTCTTTTCATCATATATTCGGATGGATTGATTAGATGAATTGATAAGGCTGTACCCTTTAGATCGGACGGTGGCTAGCACCACCAAGCCGTAATACTTAATGAACCAAAAACTAGATTTTTTCCCTTTGAATTGTGAGGTTGAGGATTCGTACTTTGCAGTGTAGGGTATATTTTCACTCGTGCCTTGACTTTATCCACCAATCAGATAACCTCCGTTTAGTTAATTCTACCCGCTTAAAGTCTATTTAGCCCTCCCTGACCCTAAACCCCAGTGCTTTGAAAAACTCTGCTCCAACATCGTGAACTACAGGGTGAAACCCTTTACAGAACATTTTCAAGTGCTCGGTACTTTCCTTTTCCTCTCCGCATGCACTACATACTGTGTCTGTCCCTTAGTATTTGGCCCGATATGTCTTGGTTCGCAATACTCCAGTCCTGGCCTCAAACAGTAGAGAACTGCCCCCAGTATTATCATAGATCCTTTTCTTGGCAATGTCCTGCTTAAAAGTTCGATAGATCACTAGTGCGGACTTCTTAATCATGCCACTTCCCCACATATTGGTCTCAGCTTCCTTCGCCTTCTTCTTAACCGATAATTCTTTTTGGTATGGCCCCTTGCTGTTTCCTAAGTATTTACCAGTCAATTTACTGGTTCGCTTTCTACATTTCGTATCGACATTGTTAACGAACAAGTAGCTGAATACCTTTCTAGCCCAACACTCCCCCTTCAATTCTCTCAATTACGTCTCAAATTTTATCTTGCTGCTTGCTTCCGTGCCCTAAAATGATGTCCATCCCATATCACCTTGTACTTCTTGATTTGGTGTATTCCATTGAGCTCCTGGCGCGGCGATGGCGTAGTGGTTAGAGCATCCGCCTCGCATGCAAGAGGTCCGTGGTTCAAATCCCGGTACCCGCGCAGTTCCCAACCGGATTAAAAAAAAAATCCGCGTGTTGATGGAACTGCATTAAGAGGCCTGGGGTGCGGCCTCACCGGCAAACACCGCCGAGAACGCACTCCCTCACCAGAGAAGGATTGGCCACCCTGGTGCAGTATCTGGCCTTTGCCTCCCACATGCTTACGTCAAATAACTCACGGCCCTCAGTCCCCAGCAGCTGCGAAGCCACTGACCACGGCGGCGGTCAGATCTGCAACGCAGCAGAGGGTGCTAAGAATCTCTGGATACGGACAGGCCGCCATTGGAACCTGAACTTGGCAACGTTTAACGCTAGAACCTCATCTAGTGAGGGAAGTCTAGCTGTACTATTCGAGGAGCTAGAGGGTGTTAAATGGGATATAATAGGGCTCAGTGAGGTTAGGAGGACAGATGAGGCCTATACGGTGCTACAGAATGGGCACGTCCTTTGCTACAGGGGCTTGGCAGGCAGAAGAGAACTGGGAGTGGGGTTCCTAATTCACAGAAACATAGCTGGCAACATAGAGGAATATTATAGCATTAATGAAAGGGTGGTTGGTATTGTAATTAAACTGAATAAAGATACAAGATGAAGGTAGTGCAGGCTTACGCGCCTACATCCAGCCATGATGACGCTTCAGTTGAAAGCTTCTATGAAGACGTTGAATCTGCAATGAGTAAGGTAAAAACACAGTATACTATAGTGATGGGAGACTTTAATGCAAAAGTAGGATAGAAGCAGGCTGGAGACCAGGCAGTAGGAGATTATGGCATCGGTACTAGAAACGCCAGGGGAGAGCTACTAGTAGAATTCGCAGAACGCAATAATTTACGGATTTTGAATACCTTCTACCAAAAACGAGAAAACCGCAAGTGGACATGGAGGAGCCCTAATGGTGAAAATAAGAACGAAATAGACTTTAAAATGAGTGCACACCCTGGAATCGTGCAGGATGTGGAAGTGATTGGCAAGGTACGATGCAGTGACCATAGAATGGTACGGTCTCGAATTCACCTAGACTTGAAGAAGGAACGACAGAAACTGATACGCAAGAAGCCAATCAATCAGCTAGCACTGAGAGGGAAAGTACAGGAATTCAGAGTGTCGCTGCAGAACAGGTACTCGGCTCTTAGTGAGAAAACCAACCTTAGCGTAGATACAATGAATGATAATCTGACGAGTATCATTACGGAGTGTGCAGTGGAAGTTGGGGGCAGGGTATTTAGACAGGACACTGGCAAGCTTCCCAGGAAAACGAAGAACCTAATTAAGAAGCGTCAAATCATGAAAATGTCAAGTACAACAGACAAAATAGAACTGGCAGAGCTTTCGAAGTTGATTAATAGACGTAAGGTATGCGATGTAAGAAGGTATAACATGGAGAGAATTGAACACGCTCTGAAAAACGGAGGAAGTGTCAAAACATTGAAGAGGAAACTTGGGATAGGCAAAAAGTCGGATGTATGCACTAAGGGACAAAGAAGGTAAAATAACTACCAATATGGATAGGATAGTTAAAATAGCGGAGGAGTTTTACAGAGATCTGTACAGTAGCCGAGACAACCACGACCTTAATACTATAAGAACTAGCAGTAACCCAGATTACACCCCACCAGTAATGATAGAAGAAGTCAGAAAAGCTTTGAAAAGCATGCAAAGGGGCAAAGCTGCTGGTGAGGATCAGGTAACATCAGATCTGCTGAAAGATGGAGGACAGATTGCTTTAGAAAAACTAGCCACCCTGTTTACGTGGTGTATCTTGACGGGAAGAGTACCAGAGTCTTGGAAGAACGCTAACATCATCTTAATACATAAGAAAGGAGATGACAAGGACTTGAAGAATTACAGGCCGATTAGCTTGCTCTCTGTAGTATACAAGCTATTTACAAAGGTAATTGCTAACAGAGTAAAGAAAACATTAGAATTCAATCAACCAAAGGAACAAGCAGAATTTTGAACAGGCTACTCAACAATTGACCACATTCATACTATCAATCAGGTAATAAAAAAATGCTCAGAGTAAAACCAACCACTATACATAGGCTTCATAGATTACGAGAAGGCGTTTGATTCAGTAGAAATATCAGCCGTCATGCAAACACTGCGGAATATGGGCGTCGATGAAGTATTATAAACATTCTGGAAGAAATCTACAGGGGATCAACTGCTACCATAGTGCTTCATAAAGAAAGCAACAGAATACCAATCAAGAAGGGTGTAAGGCAGGGGGACACAATTTCCTCAATGCTATTTACCGCGTGCTTACAGGAGGTTTTTCAGATGCCTTGAACGGGAACAGTTAGGGATAAGAGTCAATGGAGAATACCTTAGTAACCTGCGATTCGCCGATGACATTGCATTGCTGAGTAACTCGGGGGACGAATTGCAACTCATGATTACGGAGTTAGACAAGGAGAGCAGAAAGGTGGGTCTTAAAATTATTCTGCAGAAAACGAAAGTAATGTACAACAACCTCGGCAAGGAGCAGCGCTTCAAGATAGGTACTAGTGCACTTGAAGTTGTAAAAGACTATGTCTACTTAGGGCAGGTAATAACCGCAGAGCCGAACCACGAAATTGAAGTAACTAGAAGAATAAGAATGGGGTGGAGCACATTCGGCAAGCACTCTCAAATTATGACAGGTAGATTGCCACTATCCCTCAAGAGGAAGGTATATAACAGCTGTATCTTGCCGGTACTTAGCTACGGAGCCGAAAGCTGGAGACTTACAAAGAGGGTTCAGCTTAAATTGAGGACGACGCAGCGAGCAATGGAAAGAAAAATGGTAGGTGTAACCTTAAGAGACAAGAAGAGAGCAGAGTGGATTAGGGAACAAACGGGGGTTAAGGATATCATAGCTGAAATCAAGAAGAAGAAATGGACATGGGCAGGGCATGTAGCGCGTAGACAGGATAACCGCTGGTCATTAAGGGTAACTGACTGGATTCCCAGAGAAGGGAAGCGGGTTAGAGGGAGACAGAAGTTTAGGTGGGCAGATGAGATTAAGAAGTTTGCGGGTATAAACTGGCAGAAGCAAGCACAGGACCGGGTTAACTGGCGGAACATGGGAGAGGCCTTTGTCCTGCAGTGGACGTAGTCAGGCTGATGATGATGATTGAGCTCCTAAAGCAAGGCTACCTATAATACGTTGCTTAGTTTCTAAACTTGCTTGAACTTCTGATCTCATGTCAAGGCCGCATTGCAGAAAGTCAGACTAGGAACCATGACCCCTTTCCCTACTCCTCTCACAACATCAAACCGATCGTAATTCCACAGTGCCCTGTTTTTCATCACTGCTGCATTCCTGTTACCTTTAGTCGTTACGTAAATTTCGTGTCACCATATGTACTCAGCCCCATTGCTTATCCATAAGCCCAGATATTTGTATTTATCTGTTATCTCTATCGTAACATCCTTTATTGTAAGCTCACTACCTTCATTGTCGTTAAAAACCATGACTGCTGATTTTACCTTACTCAATCCTAAATCTGACTAATCTCTCTCATTACCGCAGATGTCCATCAATCTCTGTAAATCTTCCTTGTTGTCGGCCGTTAGCACTATATCATTTGCGTACATCAATGCTGGTAGTGCCTCTTCAATGAGTTTTCCTTGTTTCACGAAAGAGAGGTTGAAGCCCAGTCCACTACTCTCTAATTTGGCCTCTAATCCTTGTAGGTAAATCATGAATAATAAGGGTGACAGAGCACACCCCTGCCAAAGCCCTCGTTTCATCTGTGCAGGCTTGGATGCCAGTTTTTTCCACTTTATAACTACCTTGTTACCTTTAGAGATACCCTTTAAAAGATTAGTGACTCCATCATTCACACCTAGTGTGTGGAGTATTCCCCACATTTCCTCTTGAACCACCCTATCGTATGCTCCTTTGATATCCAAAAATGCTAGCCACAGGGGCCTGTGTTCCTTTTCGATGCACTGCGTCAGTGAGAACAGTTTGTCTTCTAACTTCCTGTGTTTCTGAAATCCATTCTGCAGTTCCCCCAGCACCCCCTCTTCCTGTATCCATGCCTGCAGTCTTTTCTTTATAATCTGCATCGCCAGCCTGTAGAGCACTGATGTGACTTTCATAGGACGCTAGTTGTTTATGTCAGCTTTGTCCCCCTTACTGTTATAGATCATGCTCATCCTGCTAAGTTTTTATTCATCAGAGACTTCACCAACGATTATTATTTTGCTCACTGCCGCTCTCAAAGCCTGCTTAGACTTCGGACCTAATGTCTTTAACAGCATAAATTTGCTTACGTTGTGGAATGATCTTCCCGATAACATGGTATCTGACACTAACCCTGTTTCCTTCCGCAACAAGATGGTCTTACATTTTGGTTGATAATTTCATGTTCACAGCTTCGTTCTTGTATGTATATGACATTCATAATGCTGTGCAAAAAGTTTTTTCTAATGCGCTTATTGCCCCCTTATTTTTTGTGCTTTATTTTTTGTTTGCTTAGGACGAAACTGTTCACACTTCCTGCAAGCGCTTTCATGATTTTCCCAGTGTATTATACCACAATTTGTGCCAATTTAATTTACAAGTAATGTACACTTTCTAACTGCTGCGTGCCATGAACTGCATCTTTCTAGTTTTTTGGTAACGATGTATGATGTCAATTTATACTTATTTATTTCTTGTTTATTTGTTACTCATGTCTCAAGCTTACGTTTTGGCACCTTTCGCCCTTTTACTTGTTGTACATGTCTTTGTTAGCCCCCCTTACTCAATGCCCTAACCAAAGGCCTGTAAGGTACCTGTAAATAAATAAATGACTAGAATGTCATCTGGGCCTGTTGATGTACTACTAGGATTCCTCTTTTCAGCCCTTTTTCACTCTCGTTGTCAAAATGGAGCCATTACGCCACTTGATTTATCATTGTCTATTGGGGTGCATAAAGCTCTTCTTTGTTGAAATTTTTCTGTCACCTTTGTTCTTATATAATCGATAGCTTCGTCCCCTTCTAGCCTAGCACCTTTAGCTGTAATTATACACCTCTGCTTTAGGTTCGTCTCATTTTTTAGGGAGTTTAGATGGTCCCAAAATTTTGCAGCTGCCTTTCTATTTTTTCTGTGTAATTCTGGCAACCACTGAGCTCCCTTCCTTCAAATTTTCTCATTGATCACAAGGGATGCATCCCTTCTACAGCTTAGAAAAATTTCCCGCTTTTATGACACCATCCGTCGGTTCACCCCGCTGCCTAGCATGTCTGTGTTCCCTGGAGGCTTCCTGACGTTTTTGCTATGGCTCTTTCAACTTCCTCATTCCACGAACTCTTGGGTCTGTGTCTTCTTTTCTGGAGGGACTTGTCACGTGCCTTAGCGAGCTTTAGCTCAAACACAGTCTAATTAGATTCGTGTATGTCCACACTGTTTACATCCTCGGTAATTATTTTCTCAATTTGTTTAGTACCTATCTATATTTACCTTTCTGAATAAACGTTTTCCTGTAGTTGCTCATCTTGCCTCCTTCCCATTTTTCACTGCTCTTCGAAAACTTAGCTTGATAGGTTTGTGATCTCTACCCAGATTTCGGGAGCAACCTTCATCTATGTGCATTCCCCTGAGCTTATTATACATCCTATGTGACATCAGTGCGTAATCTATTGTCGACTGCCGCCTTCCTACCTCCCATGTTATTTGCCCTTCACACTTCTCGGTACTGTTGCAAATGATCAAATCGTGCCTTTCACACATATACATGATCAATTTGCCTGTAAGGTCAGTATAACCATCTATATCTCCTATGTGTGCATTGATATCTCCTAGTTTACTTGTCTCGCACTCTCCTCCTAACTCCTCAATGTCCTTTGATATACACTCTACCATTGCCTGGTTTTTCTCCCTGGCCTTTAGTCCCGTCCACAAGTACACGAAACCAAGGAGTGTCATTTGCCCTGTTACTTTTCATTTTAGCCATAAATGTTCCTTGCACTCCTGCTGACCTTTCGCCATTCTGTACATTTATGAATGAATGCCGCAATAGCACCCCCCTTTCTGCTACCTTCTGTTCTACTACAATATTCTCAGGTGTAGTCCAGATTGTTACGAGGTTGTTTCATTTCTTTAAGATGTGTTTCTACAAAACCGTATATCATCGGCCTCTTCTCCCTTAGATGTTCTACTGTCTCTTCCCACTTCAGCCTGTTCCTTCCTCCCAGCATGTTTATATACCCTATGTCTGAATTTGCTCAGATCTCGTGGCTACGTGTATTTTTGCCCGTAACTCTACCCATCTTAGAAACCGGTGTCACTCTGAAATCGTTCATACCACCTGTCAAAAGTTTCCCTGGTTGTTTTCCTTGTTACTAGCTATCCTGCACCTCGAAGGGCCCACATGCCTCCCAAAAAACCTACTACGCGTCCTGCCAGTCGCCAACCCACCTCATTACCTAGCCGCCCATCGAAGTGAATTCTGTCTCGTGGAAAACCACCTCACCTATGCACCTCTCTATTTATTTCCACCACCTCAAAGCCTTTCTCCAGACTCATCCACCATATCTCTTGGTTTGCGTTGACAACCGCTATTTGCAGGTTGCTGTCACGCACCGGTACCTCCGGTATCGTGCATATCACTATCTGTACCTGAGGAGAAGTGGCGCACATGTCATTGAACCCTTTTGCCAGTGTGGTTGCTATTCCTGCTGTATCTTCATTTGGGACATCATTTAAACCGCCTGAAATTATCACAAAAATTCGTCTGTCAGCCATAGTATTGAGTTTTGCTTTCGCTTGCCTCATGACTGTTTACAGCTTGCATTCTGGGAACGACGAACCCTACTGCTATCCTCTTGTCACATTTTACCTTCTCGTAGATTGCTTCTGTGCATCGATTTAAATTAAAGTCCCCGGCGATTATCACATGTTGTGATGAATTTTCAGCTGGAACGTCCTGCACCTGGGGGTTACTTGTACCTATGACACAAACTGCTTATCCCCTCCCAGCCCCACCACTACTTTGCTGAAGCTGGGCCTTCTGACAATTGAACTGGCTAACCTGTTTTTTTCAATCTTACTTGCTCTTTTTTCTCCGCCGTTCTGGATGCCGGTTCCCTACTGTTTTTTTCGTAGGCCACTCCTTTGTTCACCTTGGCTAGTGCTTTCTCGGCGAACTTCAGCCTTTCTTCCATTGCCCTCGTTTTCTCTTGCGCTGTCGCCAACGCAGACTCCAGCTCGGTGATTCTCATCAGCAGTTGACTCTGGGCAACCACCATTTTTTTCAATTTTTTCTCAACCTCACATTGCCTACACTTCGCTTCAGCCTCTTCTTTATCCGCTTCTACACTTGGGTCTATTTTCAAAGCCACCCCGCATTCTGAACACTTTACAGTCTTTTTACCAGGTCTTCCTCACACCAATTGTCTCTTTGCCTTGTCTCACTCGATAATCACAAAACTCAATCCCTGCCATACGAAAAAGAGAAAGTCTAGTCTGTACTACAAAAATTTGCGTGTTCAATGTACGTGCACCTCTCCCACGGAGTGGCAAAAGAAAAAACACACACACACACGCACAAACTAATAAATACCTGGTGGCTGACCCCCGAAAAAGCCGTTCAACGTAATAAGTGCTGGAAAGATTTTAAATGCTGCCATAATAATTATAAAGACAAGCTCAAAACATGCAAGACCACTCATCTGCGCAGTCGATCGGCAGTGCTCAAAAAACACGTCCATCCACCATGACAGTCCGAACCGAACTCCCATTCATCATATACAGGTTCCGCCATCCAGAGAACAATACAAGAGCTAGACGAGATTATGTTTCCCATTTCTGTTGTCAGCGCTTTCTTACCCCGAGAGCGTAATAACGACGCGTGCTACGTTTTTTATAACATGTGGACATGCAGATATGTATCCGAGGGCGGTTGTGTGCCACAGGTATGCGGATATGGGCCACAGGTTACGCGCTGCGACAACGGCGGACACAGACACACTACGCCATAAGAACCTTCGCCCCTAAGCAACCAGGAAGAAGCTACATTCGAGGTGAAGCTCCTAAAGCCATGGGTCTCTCCCTTCTACCTCGTCGTAATTCTTGAAGCCTTCTTTATTAACTCACTGAGCAGGTGCGAACAGACAGACAGACAGACAGACAGACAGACAGACAGACATACGGACAGACAGACAGACAGACAGAAGGACATACAGGCTAAGGGACAGATGAACACACGAACAGACAGACAGACCGACAGACAGAAGGACGGATTGACGGACGGACATACAGACAGGCAGACGAACGGACGGCCGTTTGGATGGTTAGAGAGACAGATGTAAGAATAGACAGACAAACACAGGAACGCACAGACGAACTTCTGGACAGACAAACAAATGAACAGCAGACGGACGAACAGGAAGACGAATAACCGACAGACAGACGCGTGGACACACAGACGGTGGGTGCAAGAATGAACGAACGAACTTAACATGGACGAACGGAAGCAAGAATGAATGGACGGACGGACAGACACTTGCACAGACGGAGGGAGGACGGAAGCACGGAAGAATGCAGGGAAGCAAGAATGAACGGCTGACGCTTAGTCCCTTTCATCTTCTTTCACTCCGTGGATATGCTGCGATTTTTATGGTGCCTACATTTTTGTTCTTTGCGGCGCTATCTGCACCACCTAAACTTTGCTTATGATAGGGTGTTTTGTCGGGAATGACGGTCCTTATGATTTGATGTAAACATTTTGAAGTCTTCCGTGAGAGTGTGGTGGTGAGAGGTCAATTCACCTAATGCTGATTGTCTACCCTTGGCCAATATTTCTTTCTCTATGGGTTAAATGCGACGCCATCTGCTTTTGTGAACTAGTGGTAAAAACATTATTACTGACTCTGTCAAATTGGTGGCCTGAGTTTAGGCCACATTGAAGGATTACCGAAGACCCTATTTCCTCGCCGCCTCATGGGCTTGTTGGATGGCCCACAGTTTATTCTGTACAGTGTAGCTGTGCAGTGCATCGGTTCACCGCGCCGTAGCTACAAGTGGCTTAGTTCTCTGTCATGTTTCCTGTTTACAGCGAGGGCACCAAAAAGAAATTTGTATGAGAGCGTACGACAGAGAACACAATAATTTGCATAAGTGAAGAGTTATCGATGACTTAGGCCGTTAAAAAAGGTCAGCAATGGTGTACGCACAAAATAATTCGCCCCTTCGACGCGCCAGGAATGGTGCGCAGCTGTTATGCACACCCGCAAGCTTTACCATAGCCGGCTTAGAAGAGGGTGTGAACTCTCTCCTAAATTTATACGCAAGGCAGTTTTTTGCGGACTGCAAGCAGTTTGGATCTATCTATCTATCTATCTATCCATTCATTTATCTATCTATCTATCATTCTATGTAGTGTTGCGTAGCCACTTCCGAGGCTGCCACCGATGCCACCACTGTTGCGTACGACGGGCCGATCCCGCCGAAGCCACCACTGTTGCGTAGCGTACCGATCCCGCCGCTTCCACCACTGTTGCGAACGACGGGCCGATCCCGCCGAAGCCACCACTGTTGCGAATCTGCCTCCGTGGATCCCACCGCTGACCTCCACTGTTGCGAAAGACGGCGACGCCGACCCGGTCCCACAGGCGCCACTGCTTTCGACTCCGCCGGGAAGGTCACCAGCCGTTTGGTAGCGTATGTTTCTCAGCTCGCGACTGCTTCTGCGCAGAGCTGATAAGACGAGCGGACGAGACGACGGTGAGTTAAACGAGGTTTCTGTACAGCATATATACAGAAGCGTTACAATTTCGGCACTGGGGCCGACAGAGACTCGAAGAGCCGAGCTCTCCTCTCTAACACATAGGTCAGCTTTTCGCCTAAAACCGCCGACTCACACACATGCCGGCTCTCCGACACGGGGACTCCTCTCCATAGGACCTCCGATCGCGACGCGCCGCAGGGCTTCTTTTATTTACACCGGGTCCAACCAAAATGTCCAATCAGAAGCGCCGCTGGTCGTCAGGGCAGATTCCTCCAATGGGGGGTCGCCGCGCCATGCGTCAGACCACCAGACACGAGAACGCCGGCTCGCTGTCACGTGCGCCGGTGACTCAATGCACGTGGGCCAGAGACGCGCCGCGCGTGTTTACGCCGTTCGCGCCAGGCAGACTGCGGGCTGGCCTTGACCCAGATTGCCTTTTTTTCAGAGGCACGGACGTTTGACGAGGACTCGCTGGCATAACAGCACCCCCGCCGCCAGACAATGCACCGGAAGGACGAGCTGCTTCCACGGGGCTCGGATGTCAGGTGCGCTCGTTCGCCAGGTCCCTCCAGGTTCGCCTCCAGGGCCATGGGGAGAATACAGCTCCAGACTGTTCCGGGAATACAGCCCATTCTTGACGACGGATCCCAGCTCCACTGGCTTGTCGCCACAACTTGTCGACCAGCTTCCCTCGTCTCTTCTGACCATTTTCGGCTTCAGCACTTGTCGATGGTTCTGCAACTTGCCAAGAACGGATCGACAACAGACAACACACGACACACGCAAGTGCCCTCGGTCACCCGACAGAACACCAGACAAAGTATAGTACAACATATACCTATCTACGTGTCTATCGGAATTTTGTTCCCTCTACATCAAGAGGCACATGTGGGACAAAAGACCCCTAAAATGACAACTCAAGTTTTTTTTTTCCCACGTACAACAACGTAACGGATTAGAATACCACATAAAGTTGGCCCCTTGAGATCACTCTGAACGAGAGCGCTCAGCCCAGGTCGTGATGAGGTCAAAATTTTGCCCCGAATCGCCAGCGAGAAACCGAAAGGTTGAGAAGGTACTAGCTGGAACGCACTGCTCAATGCACCTGCATTAGCGTTTACCTTTCCTTTTTTTTCTTTAGCGAACGTCAAAGTTGCGCTGTGGAGCAACATGCTCCACTTCAGTAACCGGCCACTTTTAGGCGACGATACCTATGCGGCACCAAGAGCGGCTCACACTTTCGACGTTGCACAGGGGAACAACGATACGGCTTGCTACGGATTGACTCCTCACCGCTTAGCTCGATATCGTGTTCGATCACCCTCATGTTTCCGGGGTGGTCCGAAAACGCGTCTTCAAACTCGGAACCAATCTTTCTGAGGTCCTCGTTCTCAGGTCCTCCTTCACTTAAGCTAGGCTCTAGGTTTATCTGCTCCCGGATTACTTTCGATCCCCCTTCGGTTACCTCACTAGAACTCAAATTTTCTGCTTCCTCTTCCATTGCAGCATTCAACAGCAGATTTACGACCGCTTGATGTTGAACGTATGGTTTCATCAAGTTGTAAATTTTGTCCGGCCGCCTTCCTAATTTCACTTCATAATTTGAATCGCAAGGCTTCGATAATACGTTGGCGGGCCCTTCCCAATCAACCTCAAGCTTGTTCCTTTTGGATGGCTGCAGCCGCATTACCTGATTATCAACTTCAAAAGCGCGCTTCTTCCCCGATTTCTCGTAGTGCTCCTTCGACAGCACTTTTGCCGCGTTTTTCTGGCTTTCCACTAGCGCTTCAATTTGGCTTTCCACTAGCGCTTCAATTTGGCTTTCCACTAGCGCTTCAATTTGGCTTTCCACTAGCGCTTCAATCGAGAGATCCTCACGCTGCTCTCGAATGAGCGTCTCTCGATCAACTCTCGGCAGCTCGCTCCAACTTTCCGCTACAGGCGAGAGCGTTGCAACCCTCTCGCTCTGACTCAATGGCGCCATGTCGTCTCCCCCAGCGCATACCGCGCCGGCCGTGTCGGCGACGGGCCGCTCGCGTGACTGCTCACATGACTCATGCAGAAACTTTCCTTTCTGGGGTTCCGTCGACCCGCCGACAAGGTCACTTGAGAGTTCACCGCATGGAACCAGGTCCAGCTTCCGCGAAAGCTTTCGCGCTTGCGATCGCGTGAGAGCCATGCACGCTAAGTTGGGGAAGAATGATTTGCCCTGCTCTTTGAGAAGCTGCTCCGAGTTGTTGGAGAAAAGATAAGAAAACCGATCATTTAGCGCGGCAGACACAGCCGCTTCGGTGCGAAGCTGACCGAACGGGCCTTCAATGACAACCGTGGCGATTGGTAAGCGAACACTCTGCTCCTCGGCGACTTGCCTGATCCACGCGCATTCTCCTGTTAAGTCGTCCGGAGACACCAATGAAGGATGGACAACGTCCATGGTTGCCGCTGAATCTCTAAGTGCTCGGCACGTTTTCTCATTCACCCTAATTTCTTGGAGATACGGCTCCAACAACCGCATGTTTTTTTCTGATTCTCGGATTGTTGCGAAGGCAAACTTTTCCTGACAGTTTCTCGCGATGTGCCCTTCCTTTTTGCAGTTGTAGCAGATTAGCGGCTTCCGTTTGTTTTCCGATTCAAATTCCTGTGTGGTAGAAACCTCACTCGATTTCTCCGCTTCTGTTTGCCCTTCCCCTACACTGTCCTTCGTAAGAGACGGGTCCTTCTTAAAATTACGGTGCGGAGCGGGTTTTCGTTGATCAAGTTTCCTTGAAAAGCCCTCTTTTCTCTCATTCTTTTCAACGCGCACTGCCCTGCTGTGCAACTTTCGGCGAGTATAATACTCCTCAGCTAACTCTGCCGCCTTGTTTAGCTGTACTTTCCCAAGTCTGTCCTGCAGCCAAAGTCTGACATTATCTTCGATGCAGCGGTAGAATTGCTCCAATGCAACGCATTCCACCACTTTATCGCGGTCGTCATAAACACCTTCGCCCTTGAGCCATTCATATAAATCGGCCTTAAGACGAAACGCGAAGTCAACGTGTGACTCATTCCCCTTTTCAGCATACCGGAACCTTTGCCTGAAAGCCTCGGGTGACAACTTATAACGTCTCAAGAGCACTTCCTTAACCTCGTCATAGCTCTCAAACGCTTCCCTCGACAAGCAAGTTATCGCGTCGGACACTTCGCCGGGAAGAAGAGCTAGCAGGTTCCGCGCCCAAAGAGACCTCTCCAAAGCGTTTCGCTCACAGACGTGTTCAAACTTGACGAGATATTTCGCCATGTCCTCGCCTACTACGAACGGTGGCAATTGGTCCCTAATTCTAAAACCGCTGACCTGAACTGTTGGAGAAGCTACGCTAGGCGCCTGTGAACACTGTAGTATTGCCAATTCTATTCGTTTCATCTCAAGGCGTTCCTGTCTCTCGGCCTCCTCGCGACGTTCGCGCCTTTCAGCTTCTTCGCGAGCTTCTCGCCTTTCAGCCTCCTCACGTTCGCGAGCTTCTCGCCTTTCAGCCTCCTCGCGGCGTGTTTTAATATCCACCCAGGCCTCATCGACTTCCTCAGCCGACACTCCCTCATCCTTCATGATCTCAAGGATCGCTTGCTTTCGTTTCGCACGGCCCAAAGTTATGCCGAGTTCCTCACAAATTTCGATGAGTTCCTTCACTTTAAGGTTCTCCATCGTTCACACTAGCCTCTTGCTGTTTGCCCCTGTTAACAATTTACTTGCCGTACCTACTATAAGCCTACTAGCAAGACGCGCAAGCAATTTTTCACACTCCCGTGTTTACCCCCTCGGCATTAACTTTCGTTTCAAAGCACTTCGACTTTGCTTGAAACGATCAAAGCTCACTCTAATGCTTCACACAGCCCTTCTCTAAACTACTACAACCTGAGCTAGAGTAGTCTGGTGAACTGAGGGGAAAACTTCAGGCACTCACCGCATCGATGTCGCTGACGCCGGCCGATCCCGCAGCTGCCAACCACTGTTGCGTAGCCACTTCCGAGGCTGCCACCGATGCCACCACTGTTGCGTACGACGGGCCGATCCCGCCGAAGCCACCACTGTTGCGTAGCGTACCGATCCCGCCGCTTCCACCACTGTTGCGAACGACGGGCCGATCCCGCCGAAGCCACCACTGTTGCGAATCTGCCTCCGTGGATCCCACCGCTGACCTCCACTGTTGCGAAAGACGGCGACGCCGACCCGGTCCCACAGGCGCCACTGCTTTCGACTCCGCCGGGAAGGTCACCAGCCGTTTGGTAGCGTATGTTTCTCAGCTCGCGACTGCTTCTGCGCAGAGCTGATAAGACGAGCGGACGAGACGACGGTGAGTTAAACGAGGTTTCTGTACAGCATATATACAGAAGCGTTACAATTTCGGCACTGGGGCCGACAGAGACTCGAAGAGCCGAGCTCTCCTCTCTAACACATAGGTCAGCTTTTCGCCTAAAACCGCCGACTCACACACATGCCGGCTCTCCGACACGGGGACTCCTCTCCATAGGACCTCCGATTGCGACGCGCCGCAGGGCTTCTTTTATTTACACCGGGTCCAACCAAAATGTCCAATCAGAAGCGCCGCTGGTCGTCAGGGCAGATTCCTCCAATGGGGGGTCGCCGCGCCATGCGTCAGACCACCAGACACGAGAACGCCGGCTCGCTGTCACGTGCGCCGGTGACTCAATGCACGTGGGCCAGAGACGCGCCGCGCGTGTTTACGCCGTTCGCGCCAGGCAGACTGCGGGCTGGCCTTGACCCAGATTGCCTTTTTTTCAGAGGCACGGACGTTTGACGAGGACTCGCTGGCATAACAGTAGCCGCCTACCTGTGGGCGCTTTCGTTAACACCCCCCTAACCTGGCGCTACACGAAAACTAGTATGCGATGGAAAGATGATTTGACGAATTCTAGATGCTGGTGATGATTGGCCCGCAAACGGTGGGAATATTCACGAGAAATTTTAACGTGTAAGAGAAAAATCTGCTAGTAGTGCGTTGGCCCAAAGAATTCGAAAAAAAATCGTTGGCGCATTTACGTGCTTCACCGGCAAATGTCCTCGAATGACGGTAGTTTTTTTCTTGAGCGAGAAAAAAAATAACTATAGATGAACACCCCGAAAGGAACAATGATGGTATGCGAAGCAGCAGCGGTGTGAACGGTGCTGACCCGGTTGAAACGAGTGACGACGCGAGTGCTGGAATATTGATTGGAAGCAAGACTCGGTGTAGCGTTTACTCGATCAAACGTTTGTTTGAAGCGCAAAGATGTGGGAGGTGGCACGCATTGACGATCGTTTTCATCAAAGTTTGAGGAAAACAGGACGACAACGTCCAAGTACTCGAGACGAGTTTGCCACTTTAATTTTGTCAGTACTACATGTAAAACGCGTTGAAAAGTGGCAGCTGCTGAGCAAAGTTTGAAGTGCATGACCTTGAACTCTAAGAAGCCATGTGGTGTTTAAACGACACCTCATCTCGCTCTCCCTAGTCGACTTCGACTTGCCTAGAGCTAGTCTTAGGATCGATTGATGAAAAATGCTCCGTGTTGTGTAGTCGATCAAGAACCTCATCTGTTCTTCTTGCAAAAGAATAAAAAACCTTCTTTGTGATTTTGTTCAGCCGGTGATAATAGACGAAGAAACGTATAGCTTCGTTATTTTCCTTCACTAACACCACATGTGGCGCCCATGGACTCTCAAATGACTAGGTGATGCCCCATAGCATTTCATCGAAATGTCTTTTTACAGCCTCGCGTTCTCATGTCGGAGCTCTGATTAGACACTGCCAAGGGGTCTGGCGTAACCCTCTGTTACAATACCATGTTTAGTGACTGGGGTTTGTCGAACTTAGAGCGGCAATAAAGAACAGTCCTTGTATTGCAGAAGCAGGGCCTTGAACTGTGCTTGCTTAAGCTTCTGAAGGCTAAGAAGCACGCCGAAAGCTGGGTGAGAAGTTTGGTTTCTCGGAATAGATTCGAAGACTCAGCGAGGTCGGAACAATGCTGGCTTCCATGGTTTTGTCGATGTAGGTCACCTTAGTACCTTTGTCGCGCTGTCTGTTATCGCGGCTGAAGTTGGTCATCATTAAAGTTAGCTACTCCTTCAAAACCAGTGAGTGTGTTGAGGCCTACGAAAATAATAACGCTTAAGCAAGGCACAATGGTGACTTGGTCTTCCAGAAACTTCAAGGCGTGATTACTTGACGTTGTAAGTGTCGGTGACGTATTTTCGAGGTTACTGTTACTGACGAACCTCAGCTTGATGACAGAACCATGTTTGCTCTGAAAGTCCATGCAAATTATCACGTCCCTGGAGCGATGTTTCAAAATGACAAAGCTCGCCGAATACGTCTACTTATTGACTATGAATCTTGCTTTGTAGGCTTTGGTCGGCGTTACTGAGTAATCTGCAATGGTTAGAAGTTCGGGGATTTGCCATGCACTCTTCAATTTCTTCAACTTCTTTACGAGAGGCACACTTACAGCTGAATGATTTGCTCCTGTGTCGACGAGAGAAGTGACACTAATTTGTCGCCATGCGTTGCGCCTGGGACGTGGTATTGCATCACGGCATTGGCGGTTTATTCTGCTGATTCGTCGTTGCATTATGAGGTCCTGTTCGGGCTGAGATGTGTGTAGGTTAAGGCTCCTTTTGTCTTGTGGTGTGCGCTTTCGATTCAGGTGAGCCGTACTCATCGTCAGCGGTGGAGGATCTTCGGTAGTTCGTCGTACAGCAATCACATCTCCATTGGTTGCTGCCATTGGTTTTCCGAATAAAGGCCCCGGGATCGAATCCAAGCAAGGCTATCACACTTCCTGCGCTGCGGCGACGCGTAGCAACAAGGCGATGAACGGTAAGGTTGTCGGTGTGCCGATTGTGCTCCTTCGAGAAATTTGGTAAAGTCGGTGATGCTGTGCAGGCGTTCAACCCTGCCCTGGGCATGTTGCGGGGACTTCAAAACCCCGTAGATGAATCTGTCGGTACTGACAGCGCCGATAGGTGTGGCCTGATTCTCCGCAGCGGTAGCAGTGAGGTCGATGATCAGGAGCACGCCACACGTCGGTTTTCTTCGGGGCGGTGCACTGGGGGTGGGTGGATGGTGCGCGGTCGGTGGGGGTAGTGTCTTGCAGCGGAACTGCGATGTTGCGGCCTCTTGACATGGGCTTGGAGGGGGAGCGTAGCGAGGGCAGTGACCACGTAGCTCGTGGCTTGAAGTTTGGACTGTGCCAGTTGTTCGGAAAGATCAAATGATTGCTTAACATCATTGCGGACAAGAGGGGCGAACATACTGTTATGTGTGCATCTGAAGTGCCTTTTCGATTTCCGGGCGTCAGTTAGGAATCCGTCAAAAGTATTAAGTGAATTGAAAACAAGTTTCCAAAACAACTCTTGCTTCATCTCGTTGAGGAACCAGAGCTTCTTGTCCTGAGCATAGGCAGGGATGGCGTACCGGGACAGTTAGGTCACCTCTTCCGTGACTCATTCGGTTATCTAGTTTGGTCCTCTCTTCCGACGGAGACCTGATTATCGAACCAGGTCTTCGCCGCGTCATTCACATATAAGTAGACGCGATGCAGCTCTTGTTCTGATTCCAAGTTGCTCAAGACGGCCACTTAGTACTACGTCTCGAGCCAGGTCTCTGGTTCCTGAACTGATGAATCGTGGAAGGTTCGTGGCTCCCTTGGCTGCTGCATTACGACCGTGGCGGGCGTAAGTACAGGGGTTTACATAGTTGACGCAGTAGGCGAGGTAGCCTTGACCTTGCGATGTTTTTGGGTGAAACCCGTACTCTGGAGGTAGCCCTTGTTCCTGGTGGCTTGCTGGCTAGTTCAAGTAGGCGGTTATGTTCGTTTCAAGTTTGGGCGATGATCTCAACTGGAGGAGACGTGCGGTACATGGGCAGGAAACACGTCCACCAGATGTCACAGGATTCTTGAGCCGGACGAAGGGCGCAGAGTACAAGTTCACATGAAACAGTTCATTTGGCCAAACTTGTATCTGGTAAAGAGAACGTCACAATATAACAACACACTGGCACTGATTGCAGCAAAGCCCCGCCGTAGTGGTCTATTGGCTAAAGTACTCAGCTGCTGACCCACAGGTTGCAGGATCGCATCCCGGCTTCGGCGGCTGCATTTCCGACGGAGGCAGAAATCTTGAAGGCCCATGTTCTTAGATTTGGGTGCACATGAAAGAACCCCTGGTGGTCGAAATTTCCGGAACCCTCTACTACGTTGTGTCTCAAAATCATATGGTGGATTCGGGACGTTCAACCCGCGTTGTGTCTCAAAATCATATGGTGAATTCGGGACGTTCAACCCAACAAATAAAATTTGATTGCAATGAAGAAAGCATCAGCCATCGTTGAACGGACAAGCGATGGTGCGCGTTGGCACTTATACTTGAACCATTGATTAATACCGCACTCTCGCTAGCGACGTCATGAGCCCCAGTGGAACCATGTCATGATCCCGTTTTTGGGTGTAATCGCATAGAAAGGTTTTGCAGTTATAGTGACTGTTTTTAGTCAATAGGCTTGGTTGTGCAAGGTAGCACATAGACGTGTAAAACGGAAACGAGGAAAGATTTAAAAAGAGCGTGGTCATCACAATTCTAAAAGATAAGCGAACTATTTTTCACCGAGATGCCAATCATTAGGCGTAAATAAGCTTTCATAGGAGATATGCTGGAAATGTGGGCACGCTTTCAATAAGTGAATTGAACCATAAGGTGCTGATCAAACCCAGTTATGTTGAACTGGCTCTAGAAAAAATATGTTGTTTTTGTTGTGCGTGTCCCAAATGCTGCACAATATTTTCATTTGTGGAACACTAGTGACAGATAAGTTATTTTTCAATGATGATGGTGACGTAAAAAGTTCTGACATAAGTAACAACGACCCCGCCGCAGCTTTCTAGTGGAGAAAGTACTAGGTTGCTCACCAAAAATTCACGAGATCAAATGCCGGCAACTGCGTTTTTACTAGAGCTAAATGCTCTAGGGCCATGTGCTTAGAATAAGGTGCACGTTCATGAACCTCAGGTGGTGAAAATTTTGGAAGCCCCCCACAAGATGCCTCTTATAATCATATGGTGGTGTTTAAATGCTAAGCCCTACATATTTTCACGGGCACGGAACGAGATAGAGCTATGCCAATGAGAGCATGTGCCATTTTGTGACAAAGAAAAACAGTGCTTGTTGTGCTCGTGGTGTAAAGTTTGGTACGGCTCGACGTCCAGTTCTGCTCCTCCTGTGAACAGACGTTGCGGTCTATCCGAAATCACGTGACGTTTTCTGTTGGAGCGGCTGGGTAGTGTTGTATGCACTGCAATCAGCCGCAAGAACCCGACACCAGTCGCGACTTAGAAGGATCAGCTGACCTACGGCGTAGCAGGCGACAACTAGGCCTCCCACCTAAATACGGAGCACTTCCACAACTCGGAAGTATTATGGCTTGTGCAGGAACACAAATCCATGGGACATCATTGCTGCCTCCTTCATGGTTCTTCAATGCCCAGCGATCCCCGAAGAAATTCCACGGTGACCCTTACGAGAACGTCGACGACTGGCTTGACGACAGGAACGAGCACCGAAAGCTTCAGTATGTCTAATTTTACCTCGAGGACTCTGCATGCACTTGGTTCGAAAACCACAAAGCCGCTATGGCAACGTGGCCAAGGTTTCGCAACCAGTTGCAGAATACCTTTCGAAGCTCCGACCGCAAAGAGCAAGTGGAACGGATCCTCCATTCCCGAAATCAGCGTACGAACGAGAGTGTTGCCATGTTCTTTAAAGACATATCGCGGCTGCTCAGTCGAGCTTACTCCTCATGACGGAAGAGAAAAAGCTGGGCCTCCTGATGCAGGGAGTGAAAGAGCAGTTATTCGCTGGACTAGTGCGCCGCCCTCCCAGCACTGTAGCAGATTTCCTCGGCGAAGCCACGGCAATGGAGAGTATGCTAAGGCAGTGTTCGTATCAGTATGAGCATCCAGGCTGTTTTTCGTCAGTGTCATCGGCCCTGCCAACACCTGACGTCATGACTATATAAAACCTAACGAAGCTGGTGCACAGTATTTTATGCGAGGAGCTGCAAAAGCTGCACGCGGTGTCTTCTCAGCCCCATGTTGCTGCTCTAATGGCTTTCGTCCGCGAAGAGGTCCGGCAGCAGGTGCAACCCGTGATGAGTCTGCGTCCAGCTGAGGTTCAACTCAACATAGCGCCGCGTCCAGCCGAACCTCCGCTATTAACGTACGCGGAAGCACTACGTACTCATGCACTAGCGGTTGGCTATCAGTCCCGTCCACACACCCTGCAGGAGGCACCGTCATTCTACTCAGGATCACTACAGTCCGACAACCCACCTCTTATATGAATAACCAGAGTGTGGCGTGCTCCGAACATCCGGCCTCTCTGTTATCACTTTGATGGACCAGGCCACATCTACCGTCAGTGCGCGTACAGACACAAGGGTCTTCCTGGCTTTCGTCCAGATGCTCGTCAACCCCGACATCGTTAGCGGCCCCGTGCTATCGCTGAACACGTGGCAAGCCAGCAGTCCCCAATCCTTCCGCGTCACCAATACCGCTCACCGTCTCCACAGCGCTACACGTCACCTGGTCAACAATCCAACTTTGCGGACGTCCTTGCAGGAAGATCGCTTAGATCCGCGAGCTCGCACCTGGATGGATGGATGGATGAATATGGTTGTACCCTTTAGATCGGGTGGCGGCTAGCGCCACCAAGCCGTAATACTTAATGAACCCAAAACTATATTTATATATTTTTTTAAAAGGTGAGTTTGAGGGTTCGTACTTTGCAGTGAAGAGTTTATTTAATTTTCACTCGTGCCTTGACTTTAGCCACCAATCAGATAACCTCCTTCTAGTTAAGTCTACCCGCTTGAAGTTTATTTTGCCCTCCCGGTCCCTAAACCCCAGTGCTTTGAAAAACTCTGCGCCATCATCCTGAACTATAGGGTGAAGCCCTTTACAGAACATTATCAAGTGTTCGGCAGTTTCTTCTTCCTCTCCACACGCACTGCATACTGTGTCTACCCCTTCGTATTTGGCCCGATATGTCTTGGTTCGCAGTACTCCCGTCCTGGCCTCAAACAGTAGAGAACTACCCCGAGTATTATCATTGATCCTTTCCTTGGCAATTTCCTGCTAAAAAGTTCGATAGATCTCTAGTCCGGACTTCTTAATCATGCCCATTCTCCACATGTCAGGCTCCGTTTCCTTTACTTTCTTCTTAACCGAGAGTTCTTTTTGGTTTGGCCACCTGCTGTTTTCTAAGTATTTACCAGTCAACTTCCTGGTTCGCTTCCTCCATTTTGTATCCACATTCTTCATGTACAAGTAGCTGAAAACCTTCCTAGCCCAACGCTCTTCCCCCATTTCTCTCCATCGTTTCTCAAATTTTATCTTGCTGCTAGCTTCCCTGCCCTCAAATGATGTCCATCCCATATCACCTTGTACTCCCTGATTTGGTGTATTCCCGTGAGCTCCTAAAGCAAGCCTACCTATTCCACGTTGCTTAATTTCTAATCTTGCTTGAACTTCTGATCTCATGCACAAGACCGCATTGCCGAACGTCAGCCCAGGAACCATGACCCCTTTCCATATTTCTCTCACAACATCATACCTATTGTATTTCCACAGTACCCTATTTTTCATGACTGCTGCATTCCTGTTACCTTTAGTCGTCACGTATATTTCGTGTTCCCTCAGATACTCGGTCCCATTGCTTATCCATACGCCCAGATATTTGTATTTATCTGTTATCTCTAGTGTGACCTCCTGTATTCTAAGCTCACTACCTTTGTTGTCATTGAAAATCATGACTGCTGATTTTTCCTTACTGAATCTAAAATCTAACCTATCTCCTTCATTACCGCAGATGTCCATCAATCTCTGCAAATCTTCCTTGTTGTTGGCCAGTAGCACTATATCATCTGCGTACATTAATGCTGGTAGTGCCTGATCAATAAGTTTTCCTTGTTTGACTAAAGAGAGCTTGAAGCCCAGTCCACTTCCCTCTAAGTTTGCCTCTAATCCTTGTAGGTACATCATGAATAATAAGGGTGACAGGGGGCACCCCTGCCTAAGCTCCCGTTTTACCTCTGCAGGCTTGGATACCTGTTTTTCCCACTTTATAACTACCTCGTTACCTTTACAGATACCCTTTCCAGATACACCTGGAAACTAAGGGCAGTGACCTCTGGGGGTGAGGTCGCTGTGGATCGACCGTTACAAGGCTCTCCCCCGAACTGCCTGCCAACATTCGACGACATCCTTTCACCGATGTGTGCCATCGACGACAAACGTTTATCTGCTCGCATCTTCGTTCTTGTCGACAACCACCCGCTAACCGCTCTGGTAGATATGGGTGCTGATTTTCCGTGATAAACGCTGACCTCGCTGCACAGCTGCGAAAGATGGAGACGTGAACGTTGGAGACGTGGACCCGAACTCCGGATTGTGGGAGGTCACCTACTGACACCGGGGGGAATATGCACTGCTCGGCTCCAAATTCTTGAGTCGACATACATTGCTTCCTTTGTTGTATTGCGCAAATGCTTCTAAAAACGAATTCTCAAAATGGATTTTCTCCGCTAGCTTGCAGCCGTTATTAACCTTGGCGACCTGCTCAAAACGTTTTCTGACGACCATACAACCAGACAAAAGGATGTAGCTGCGCAGATCACAACCCTTCAAATAGCTGACGACACCATTGCACTCCCGCCACGAGCAAGTACGTTGGTAAACGTTGAGAGTGACTGTAACAAGAAGTGTAGTGTTACCGCCGAAACTAACCTTTTGGTGCTCTTGACTTGGCCGATTTGTGTCGCGCGTGCCATCGTTCAACTCAAACATCGGAGGACACAGCTTCTGATCACGGGTTGCAGCAGCCAGTACCAACACTTGGCAAAGCGAACAGCGATCGCGAACTTTGAAGCCATGGATGTCGAAGAATGTTCCGCTATCACTCCGATTGCCACTGCCGCTGAATGTGACACTGCATTATCTAGTACAGTTGATGTATATTGCCAGCTATTCTCTGCGCACCAGCAGCAGATACGCATGATTTTACGCACGTATAGTGAATGATTTGCGTCCACCTTCAAAATCAAGCAGTCCCCAACCGGGAAGCACCGCAATATAAGGGACCCTACTGAACGACCTGTATGAAAGCATGCCTACCGCGGGCGCAAAAATAACAAAAGGCAATACCTCTTTAGGTGAAACAGATGCTCGACGACGACGTCATCCAACCCTCAAACAGTCCATGGGCGTCACTCCTCGTACTTGTTAAAAATAGTTCGTGGAGGTTTTTTGCGCAACAGCACAGAAAGCACCGGTATGAGGTGTAACCGAAATCATTCAGCCTCTGCATTATCGCATACGAACTCACCCGGCAGTGACATACGGGTTCAGCGCACCGTGATGCCCTTTTCTTTCTGTTAGCGAGATTTCCCGATCTACGGGCCGATCAGCAGTTCTGTGGGACAGCGTGGCAACGCACAATTATGAGTTCTTGCTTTGTAGCGATTCCGTGCAACGCCAGCCTAGTACTTGACGTACTTCACGTCTATAAGAAAGCACCTCTGCATTGTGTACGCAATTGTGCACGTAAATCTGTACTTCCAGTTCGCGCACAACTAACACACAGTGAGCGCACACAGTGCAATACACACTCACTTAGTTTGATACCAAGAAACGTTTATTGTTCTTTCGTATGAATGACACTGCTTCTAAAAATGCGCCACCATGCCAACAGCGCAAAACAAAAGTTCGAGTGTGTTCTCAGTTGATAGCGAGTAAGAACAAACAAATCATACAACCAAGAGCTCCGAATGCAAATAACATGCACTGTTGAGCAAGAATGAAGCGACAATACATAAAAAGTGTCACGAGGTACATCCGACAGTGCACGCGGTTCGCACCGAGTATACACTACAGCTGGGAATTGCACAGCTTTCCCAAAAAAGCACGCCAAGAAAGCAGCTCTCGCGAATAGACTCGCCTCAGGCAGAGGACACCTACCACTACGCTGGCGCCACTTCCAAGGCCGCTGCGGCGGCTGCTCGCCGAAAACCGCGAAATGTTCATCTGCTCCTCCGCTAGGAGAGTAACGATGCGGCGGCTTCACGAATATGACGTCATACCATCTCATTAGTTTATCGTTTCTCCATGCATGAATGACACGGCATAGGTTTAGCTCCACCCAGGGACGGGCACCGGAAAGCTAAACGAAGTGGTGTACACACATAACCGCACCTGTTGCATGACACAACCCAGCGGCAACATTTCATCCATGAGCGAATGAGTGAGAACAACTTTATTATGGTCCTCTGCAGACGCTGAGGTGGCCAACCGTCACCCGGCTACTCTCACGTGTGGACCGGCAGGCCTAGCGTAACGGCCCTCTCGCGGGCTCTATGGACGGCCAGGATTTGGTCCTGAAGTTCTGTGCTGTGCAGAAGCACATTCCACTATGGTTTGCTACTAGTCGGTCCAAGCGACGCGCATTCCCAGAGCATGTGTCCTAATGTAGTGATCTGCCCGAAAAGCCGCGCAGGTGGCATCGGGGAATATGTTAGGATAAATGGCATTAAAGGATGCTAACGACGGGTACGAATGAGTTTGAAGTAAGCGCAACGAGACGGCCTGTGCTCTAATGAGTTTTGAATGTGGCATTCGGAATGCCCACCTCACCATGTAGTAATACTTGGTAATCTCGTTGTGTGTAGAGGTGTCTTTATGTCCCATGTCGTCAACACTGGAGCCGTCGCCCATGTCGAGAGCAGCACGGTCAGTGAGCGCGCGCGCTGCTGTGTTGGCCGACTCGTTCTGGTTTAGTGCACCGCCGTTTACGGAGCCGACATGCGCGGGGTGCCAATGGTTAGTGTGAGGGACAATCGTATTGCTGGTGGAGCTGTTCAAGATTTTGGGTGCCTGTGTTTATATGCGGCCCTTTTGAAAGGCTCTGACTGCGGACTTAAAGTCGCTGTAAACCTCTTCGCACCGGCAATTTAGCAGAGCGAGTGCGATGACCACTTGTTCGGCCACCTGGGGGTTCATTGTGTGTATCATGGCGCAGGTTTTAGTCGAGCCCGTCTGGTCCAAGACCACCGCTGCGAACGTTTTGCTGGCTCGATATGCTGCAGCGTCAACAAAACTTGCATTTACGCCACCTTTTCCCAGTTGCTTCAGTAGAGCCATCGCCCTTGCCCGACGACGTCTCTCATTGTGTACAAGGTGAGTGTTGCGGGGTATTGGGGATACGGTGACGCTTTCCTGTATACGTTTTGATATACGCACGTTATTGGTTTCCAGCTCCACACGGTTAAAACCTAGCTCGCCAAGTATGCGCCGACCAGCCGTCGTGGTGGACAAGCGAGCCAGCTGCGAGCGTTGCTGCGCTTCTGCTATCTCGACAGCAGAGTTGTGCACACCGAGCGCGAGCAAGTTCTCGGTGTGTGTGCGTACGGGAAGCCCCAGTGCTTTCTTGGCGATCTTTCTGATAAGTACGTCGCGCTTGCTCCACTCCGACCTAAGCCAGTTGTGCATGGCAATGGTGTAGGTAAAGTGGCAGAGCACAAACGCATTGATGAGCCTTAAACATTGTTAAGGCTCGTCAGACATAGAGGCCTCAAGGCCTCTATGTCTCCTGGAGACTCTTTTGACGAGTCGAAAAGCTTGTCAGTCTTGGCGAAAATCTTCCGCTGAGCGGTGCCGTTGCCACCCTTCGCTTCAATAAACATGCCGTAGAACCGCAAGGTATCTACCCTTGGGATTTCCTCCCCATCACTCGTGTGTACGTGTATATTGCTTTCTTCGACGGGTTTCCATTCCTTAGGTCGGTCTCTTCGTTCTTTTCTAGAGAGCAGGAGCTCCAGCTTGGGGAGGGGGGGGGGGGCATGTGAGTCCCGTTTGGCGCAAGTACGATTCCACCTCGGCGACTGCTTCTTGAAGGGCATCCTGCACCCGGCCTTTGCTGCCGCCAACGCACCAGATTGTGATGTCATTGGCGTAGATGGTATGCTTGAAGTCGTCCACGCTAGCCAGTTTTTCCGACAGTCCGATCATGCAGAGAGTAAACAGCACCGGAAAAATCACAGACCCCTGGGGCGTGCCTCTACGTCCGAGTGGTACGTCCTCAGAGATGAAGTTCCCGATGCGCAGCCTCGCTTTCCTTCCAGAAAAGAAGATCTTGATGTAGTTGTAGAGCCTGGGCCCAAGCTCGAGTTTCGCCACAGTCTCCAAGATGAATTCGTGCTTGATGTTGTCAAAGGCCTTCTCTAGGTCTAGGCCATGAAGAGCTTTTGTATTTCTGGAGTATCTATTAGGGTTTTGGTGCCTAATGAGCAGCATTGCATCCTGCATAGAAAGGCCTGTACGAAACCCAATCATATTATGCGCATAAATCTCATTTCCTTCCAGGTAGTCGTTAAGTCTTGAGAATCGCGTGCACTGCCACCTTGCCCACACACGACGTGAGGGAGATGGGGCGAAGATTCTCAGCACTGGAAGACTTTCCTGGCTTGGAAATCAGTACGGTGTTTGCTAGCTTCCATTCCTCGGGAACCCTTCCCGTTTTCCGTGCTTCCTTGACGAAACCAGTTAGACGTACTATGGATGCGTCGTCGAGGTTTTTGAGGGCTCTGTTCGGGATCCCATCTGGCCCTGGTGCCGACTTGCGATTGAGCATTCGTATCACTCTCATATTTTCAGCCTCTGAAAAGTCTTCGTCTAGTTCAGGCAGAGGAGGGCCGCAATACACTGGGAACATGCCGTCTTCGTCCTCTCGTTCGACCGGCAGGTACTTGGAAACTAATCGGGTAACGAGTTCGTCAACCCCCTGTTGTTTGGTGGCTTCGTGAAGGGCACAGGCTAAAGTGTGTCTCTGGATGGCTCTAGAGCTGTGCTCGTCCAAGAGGTGCTTCAGAAGGTGCCAGGACTTGCCATTTCTGATTTGACCATCGACGGACTCGCAGAGCTCGTCCCACTGCTGTTTGCACAGTGCATCGCAATGTTGTTCAATTTCTTTGTTCAACTTTGATATTCTTTGCCGCAGCCTACTGTTGTGCCTCCGCTTCTTCCATCGAGAAAATAGATAGAGCTGTCTTGACTTGTAGCAGGTGGGCAAGCCTACTGTCCATCTTCTCCATAAATAAATCTGTCTTTATCTTCTTGGTGGCAGTGGTGGTATGTCTGCGGATGCTCTCGCACCTTTCCTCGAAATAGTCAGGCGCTCTGGCCCTTTACCACGAATGCTGCGAAAAAGAACCCAATCAACCACCATGAACTCTCGATCTCTGCTACGGTCCACTACAATAGACGTTCACAGAACGTAGTGGTCGCTCCCTAAATCCATGACGGTGTTGTCCCTTGTAGTCTTTTCGCCATTCTTGATGAAAGTGAGGTCTGGCGTCGTGTCTCTGGTCGCAGAGTTGCCTATCCGCGTAGGAAAAGCCTTATCAGTGATTAAGGTACGGTCGAGTTCGGTGGCGTCCTGTGAGAGGTCGCCACCTTTTCTCGTCTCATACACGTATCCCCTTAAGCCATGTGGGGCATTGAAGTCACCGACTATGACAAGGGGCCTAGGACCGTCTAATTCAACTGCCCCCTCGAGAAACGTCTTGAACTGCTGGCGCCTGTGCCTGGGGTTACTGTAGACATTCCAAACAAAAAACTGTTTTTCCGCTGATTGCTCCGTGGTGTGTGAAGTAGGATATCTACCATTACATATTCGATATTGCATCTGTCCATCTGCAAGTTGTGGGCGACGTGTGTCAGCTTTTTACTTATTCGTGTGCAGACACCTCGTCCTCCTGGCTGGCGAGGGACTGCCCGGTAACCAGAAAGGGACGCCGCAAAAGCTAACGTCTCTTGAAGGGCTATAAATTGAGGTTTCTTCACTGTTACTCTAAAGTATTGCTGCAGGAGGGCTCTTTTACCAGCGTACCCCCTGCAGTTTCATTGCCAAATACAGACAGTGTCTTTATCGTTATTCATTACAAATCCTACTTTGACCACCGCCCCGGGGAACAGTGTGGGTCGAAAAATCTGTTCCTCTTCGTAGTTAGCTTTTTGGCGATCAACGTGTACAGTAATGGTCATTTCCACGTTGCCAGTCGACGCACTCTGTGGCACAGATTTGGGCAGTTTGGCGTGATTTTCTACCCTAATGATGTGCTCGTTTATTGCCCTAAGCCGCTCTACAGGGTCACTGCGTGCAGCCTGCATCTGCTAAACACTCTCCGTGAGGCTTACGGCACTCCCTGCCACCATCCTAATGGTCTCTGTAATTGTAACTAGTGTTTGCTTAATCTATTCGACTTGAGATTCCGTATTAAAAATACGGAAGCTTGCTTACTACCGCTCTGCGTTTGCTTGCCATGGGCCCATTTCCAATAGGAGCTGGAACCGACGTATTGGTGGTTTTGCCTTCAGTATTCCTGTGCATCGTGCTCAGCACTCTTTTAAACTCCGCCATTTCATTTGCCGTTTTAGTAAGCGTATCCTTAAGCTCGGCGTTTTCCTTTTTCAATCGTAATACCACGTCTCTAGCATGCTCTAGGGATGGGGTGCATTGCATGAGTTGCTCGCTGTCATTACTAAGGACCCAGTCGTCCCAGGTTAGGTTTGGCATGCCCATGCTCTGGTCTTCGGTGGCGTGGACTGCCTCGGACAGCTGGAGTCCCCGTGCATGCCCGCATTCTGCTCTGGGCGAGGGGTCCGGGATGGTGCTCGGCGCGTCAGTCATTCCCTGGCCAGGTCTGCCACCGGATCCGGAACGGGCACCGGAGCTGGGACGTTGTCTTGTGCCACCCCTGGATTGAGACCGTGTCCTGGACATGAAGCGGGCCCCATATCTCGAACGGGATATGAGACGCAACCTGGACATGGAACGACTCCTGCAGCTGCCTCTGGTTCTGGATCTCCCTCGTGATTTGAATTGGCCTCCAGGAGCCGATGGTCCGGGCTGGCCCTCCTGATTACAGTCGTTGAGCTCGAGGAAGCCATCGACATTGACGAATGAATACCTCTCCCGAGGTGTTCGGGCCCTCAGGCCTCGCCTGCGCCTGACAAAATAGGGTACCTGATGTCATTGCTGGCATTCCCTGGATGCGGTGAGGTGCTTTGCGCCACACAAACTGCATAATGGTTCACAAATATGATCCTCTTCTTGCTGGATAGCGTGTTTGCAAGCCTTGCAGACTGAAGCGTCGGGCTTTGGGCAGACGCCAGAGCGGTGTCCTAGTCAGCCGCAGGCATAGCACACATCAACTTGCTTCCTGTATAAGGTGCACTTGATGAAGGGGCTGCCATAGGAAACATAATTGGGAACCTTGTATCCGTCGAACAGCACTGTGATGACGCCAGTATTCTTGATTCTTTTTGCTCCGAGGGCGAGTGGATTTCTCGCGTGCAATCTTCCGGTCGATGGCACCTGGATCATCACTTTGAGGGATCCCATGGATGACTCCCTTGCAGGTGGCATGCAGAGCAGCCACATATGCACTGACTTTGTGGTGCTGTCCAGCCACCGCAATAGCTTCAACGTTAACATAGCACTTACCATTCTCTTAACTCGAAGTACTGACGGCTATAATATTTTGCAGGTTATTAGGGTGCATTGTGTCTGTGTTCCTCTCTTCTAAACCGAGCCCCGCCGCACTATTTACGGCTTCTGCCATGACAGACGCGCCAGACTTGCTAATACACAGACAACCTCTCGACCTCACGACGACCTTAGTTTCTTCGAATGGCAGCGGTGACATCTTGGTTCCCCTTATAAGGTTTATCTTGACATCACTGAAGCTGTGATGGCCGGGCGTAGGTTCTTGAGCGTTCGTCTTAGACGCCGGCGTTTCGACGCCAGCAGCTCTATGGCGTTTCCTCACTTCCGATCGTCTTTTAGTCACCGTATTCCATCCGCAATCCTCGTTATTCTCTTAAGCATTCACCGGGGTCTTCGATGATTCATCTTTCGTCTCTTATTGTGGCGAGAACAAGTCCTTTTCTGTTTGAGACGCGGGGCCTGTGCACCACGCAGACAACAGCGCGGCCGGGCCGAACGACGGCGTCTGTAGCTGCACACTAAGCCTGGTCGTCGCGAAAGTCACACATTAATGTACAAATAGTCCACCCACTGGTGCAATTTTTGTGTCTACAGCGTCCCGGTGATCTCAGAAGTCCATAGTGACCCAATTTTGGGGTAATGTGGCCTCACAAGACACGAAGAAGCGAAGAATTCACTGGAGTCGATTGCAACGCGTCCCGCCCTCACCAACCTCTCAATCCGTGAGCACTTGTATGGCTGGATGTACCACCCGACGCTCCGTGTTTATCACCAAAACTATTTTTAGATTTTTATGGCATCTACAGCGTCACCCGCACGAGAAGACGGGTTATTGGCATTCAAGCTCCATCATAATGTTCCGCTTTTGTACTTCGCAAGCTTCCGCCCTCTTGGTTTGCTCACTCATTAAACTTCAAATTTGTTGCTGCAAAATGTAGGACGTAGAAAATATAGACCAAAATCATGATCGTGATGACGCGCGACCGCAGCAGATGAGAGCGTCGTCACATCTGCCGAACAAAGAAGCTCCAATAGACGCGAAAAAGACGCCATGTTTGCAGAAGGTGCGTCGAAGGGAACAGGGTGACGAGTGCGTAGTAGTGTTGGCCTACATACCTCCCTTTGTAGGGCTTTTTCTGGCTCAAACTAGAAGCGTACCTGCGCTTTGTCCTATAGTCTGGTGTTGGCAAAGTTTTATTTTCAATGTTTCATGCTCAGCAGGTTCTTGTTATTGTAAGGCATGTGTGAGCCGAGCCTCCATCTTCAGTTCAGAGCTCGAGCGTTAGGAGACAAGCACCTCAAGTACACTCACCTCGACTCGGCTGACGCTATTCTGAGTTTGAGCTGCGCTATGATACAAGTGTTCCTTCTAAGCATCCCTACCGCAATTTGAACCATATCCTTCTTCGCTAGAGCGTCTCGCTTAAAATCTCGGCACCTATATTGATGTCTGCGCTTGCAGGCGTTTTGCGTGGGGTGAAACCACATTCCAGACATAATTGGGGAATTCAGATCCTCTTTAGTGCCTAGCCGCGCATGGCTGAGACATGTTCGGGAAAAGAGATCGGCGGGTTGAGCCAACGCTGGTGTTTGGACATAAAAGTGGTTTGTTAACATGTGTTGCAACGGCCGCTCTACAATTAAAGCACATTTGAAACATAGCAGTGTTAAGGCAGATGCCGTCGGCGATCAGCAGGAGGTGAGCGACATGAGCCAAGAGCCCAGTGCTGAAGCTTTGACGATGCTGCTTGCCAGTGATGCGTCTTCCTCTTCACAATTTGCCCACAATGAAGAAGAGCCATTCTGGTAGCTTAAGAGTATTGTATGCCTTTAGGTGGGCCACAAGGACAATGTCACGTCTACAACGGCGCATTTCTTCAGATAGACGAGCTGGCTCAACTAGAAAATTCACTGGAGGGGTGTGTTCCGAAACGAGGTAACTGCCCTCGTACGAGTTTTGAGGAAAGGCCTGGGGTTTGGTAACGAACGGCCAGCCATACAAGAGATCCCGGGGAATAGCCGCAGCTTCGTGGAGAGTCAGCCTTGTTTTCCTTCTGGCGCTCTTGTTCTTTTATTGTAAAAGTTAGCGCGAGTTTACGGCACTCTTCCGCTTGTCGGGCAGCTTCAAACACAGGTGGGCATTCGGATGCGCCAGGGTGGTACGGAAGGAAAGTGTCGGTAGTGTGAGAAGGTTCGCGTCTATAGAAGTGGAAGAAAGGTGAAAATATAGTGGTAGTTCGTGCCGCAGTGTTGTATGCGAACGTGATGAGTGGAAGAATGCGGTTCCAGTTAGAATGATCAGGTGTCACATATTCGCGAGCATATCGCTGAGGGTGTGGTTTAACCTCTCCGTGAGCCCGTTAGTTTGTTGGTGGTACGCCATAATCTTGGATGAACATGATAATAATAAAGCAGAGCCGCAACGACTTCTGATAAATAGTCTCGACCTTAGTCACTGAGTAGTTTTTAAGGTGCACCTTGTCGAAGTATGAAGCGATGGAGGACGCTACGTCCTGCGTAGTGGCCATTGGAAGGGCGTGGATTTCAGTGTAGTATGTTTAATGGCCCACAGCGACTGTGATCAACCAATTTTCACCTGATGTTACGGGAAAGTGTTCATGGAGATCAATTCCGACCCGATCGCAAGGCCTTGCAGGGCACGGAGGGCATGGAGGGGGTAGAAGCACACTGGGCGAGTATAAAGGTGGTGATTTAGGACGCTGACATTGTGGGCAACACATAGAAAATTTTCCAACAAACTTTAAATTCCGTGCCAGTGACGCCGATAAAGAATACGCTTGTAAATTTTGAAAACTCTGGCAATGTCGCGTTGGGAATTGTTTTGGAAGGAGGCACATATTTGTCTTCGCAAGCTGCGGGGGACAACCAAGAGCCTCTTGCGACATTCATGCGCGTAGTTGTGTCGGTGTAGAAGCCGATCACGAATGGTGAAATGAGCAGGGCAGCTGGACGTCGGAAAGACCTTGAAACTGCACTGGTCAACTGTATAAATAGACAGCGAAAAATTGGCAGATCCCACATACATTGAAAATCGATGATGTGGGAAGCGCGAAGCAGAAAAGTTTGCGTGTCACTTAGGATCAGCACAAAGTTACGAGGTGGATGTTAATGCCGCCGTACATGATTTCCACGTCATGATTATCAACTTTGGATGTGTCGTTTACCTTCGTCGTCTATTCTCGTCGAGTCATACCAATTTATTATATGTGGAGCTAGAAAAACAGTTGCGAGCACGCTATAGGCGCGGTATGTTGTCATGTTTCTACATGACAAGCGTGTCAGTATTGTCATGTTTGCGCCAGTCATAAGATTTTAACATTACGTAACACCAAATTTGACATATGTGGAGCTAGCAAAACGGCCACGAGAGTATCAGGAAAGGCCTACTATACATCAATATAGCGTGGAGCGTGCGCACGCTGGGCACAGTGACGCTACATTATCAAACCGTGGCCCTGCGCGGCCCAACTGTACCCGGTGCGAAATGCGACATGCTGCATTTTGCGCCGATGCGTTACCCAGACAACACTGCTTGTCCCTCTTTTCATGACGGAGGGGCGCCGGACGCGCTAGAACGCGCAGGCATTAATGAAACGCGCAGCGGCACGCACCTGCGAGTATATGAAAGACCCGGCGCCTAGCGTGGCAACGCTAGCGTTACGCGACAAAATGAACACCGGCAAGCACGCACACAGCGTCATGTCGAAATGTATTGGCTCCTGCACTGTGGCACGTAGTCATCATATTTGAACCGTCCACATAGTTTGCTCATTAATTGATGCAACGTAATACAAAATTTGACGTATGTGAAGCTAGCAAAACGGCCGCGAACGCATCATGAATGTGGCACGTAGTAATGTTGTTAGATGACACGCATGTCCTGTTTATCTTCGTTGGATGTGTCATTTATCTATGTCGTCCATTCACGTCACGTAATACCTAATTTGGTACACGTGAAGCTAGCGAAACGGCCGCGAGCGCATCATGAGCGTAGCACGTATTCATTTTGTCGCATGGCACGCTTCTCCTGTTTTCCAAGTTTGTACCAATCACAAGCTTTAGTCAAAAATACACGTTTCCTTTACCAAATTTTTTTGTGTGACGCTAGCAAAACGGCTGCGAGAGCGTCATGAGCGTGGCAACTTGTGACATGACACGCATGTCATGATTTTTATAGTAAAAAGTAATCAAGTCATACCGTACTAGTTTTCCAACAAGCTCTGTAAACAAAACCACCGCAAGAGTTGCAGAACAATGAAACGTAAATCATGACTTTCATGACAAACATGTCATAACATTGATGTTACGACTAGTCAATTATGTGCTTCATACAATCATGTTATACCATACCAAGTTTGGAATCGATGCCATTATTGAAATGGCCAGGAGGTGGCTAGATAGATAGATAGATAGATAGATAGATAGATAGATGGATAGATAGATAGATAGATAGATAGATAGATAGATAGATAGATAGATAGATAGATAGATAGATAGATAGATAGATAGATAGGCAGCCAAGAAGGTCTTTCAATGTAGCGAGCCAACAGAACACACGCTGACCCGTTACCAGGTCGAATGGGCGACCGTAAATATAAGCGCGAAACTTGCGAAGTGCCGGCACTAGAGCTAAGAAGTTCTTTACGGTTACGCAGCTTTTAGCCTAAGCTTTAGTGAGCCCACGACTCGCGTAAGCGACGACGTATTCAGGGTAACCCGGCCTACGTTGGGAGAGGACAGCGCCAAGACCAACTGCGCTAGCGTCTGTGTCAACTTAGGTTGCAGCTGTTAGATCGCAATGCCTCATACCGGGAGGAGAGGTTAGAAGACTAAGGAGCGTGGCAAACGCGATGATGAATACAGGAGACCAAGAGGAAAGGCCTGCGTCACGGTGCAGGGGGTTGGTCAGTGGCAACATAATAGGCGCGAAGGTTAGATCGAAGCACCGGAAGTAAGAGCATAGTCCGACGAAACTGCGTGATTGTGTAAGCATAGCAGCTTTCAGGAACTCGGCAACTGCACGAAGTTTAGCAGGGTCGGGTAGGACACCACGTTTGGACACTATGTGTCTAAGATAGACAGCTATCACGTGTCGAAGTCACGGGTTCGTACTCTGGCACCTCCACCAAGTGAAAAAGGGTTTATTGACGTGTGTTGCAACGGTGGCTATATGACTAAAGCACAATCGCAACAGAGGAGTGTTCAGCCAGTTGCCGCCGATGATCAGCAGTTGCCGCCGATGATCAGGAAGCGAGCGAGACGAGTCAAGAACTCAGTAGCCAGGCGTTCGCGAGGCTGCTTGCCAATGATGCGTCTTTACCTTCACATGACCTTCAAGGCAGCAGAAACAAGACTTTTCTTTCGCCCTAGCTTTACGTGTACGGCACTCCTGGGATAAGCGATCCTAGGGAAATTGCTAGTCACCTTCTCCTATCTTGTTCTCTTTCTATATCTTAGTCGTTTTATATTACGTTTCATCTCTCTTGTACTCATCCCACTTCGTTTTCTTTCCATTTTCTCGGAGGCATGTACAGCTGGCGCTCGCGCTTCTTCGTGTCTCACAGCATTCTCTCGTTGTTGTCAGAGGCGGGAAGCTGGCGTGGCTGCCAAATAACTTACCCAATCCATGGAAATGTCTAGCCCTTTCATTGCTGATTGGCCGTATAAGAGGTAGTGGACCAAGGTAATGTTTAATTTCTTTCCTCTAAGAAATGTAACTATTTAATATATCACGTCGTTCATCGTGAAAGCACAGAAAAGAAGGCGAAAAGCATCTCACAAGTTTCTGTATCCTAAAGTCTTAAAGAAACACTAAGCGCGGGCTACGAAACCAACAACACCGCCAGTGGTGACCTGAAACATGAACTCAGAATACACACAGCACCAGAGACTGCAATACCTACCATCATTTGAATGTCAGCCCGTCATCAAAACAACACACTGAACAATGGACTCTGTGAAGGTTGTTGTATTGGATGGCGACCTGATGGAACTCTCTG
Organism: Rhipicephalus annulatus; assembly: GCA_013436015.1. Classification (NCBI taxonomy): domain Eukaryota; kingdom Metazoa; phylum Arthropoda; class Arachnida; order Ixodida; family Ixodidae; genus Rhipicephalus; species Rhipicephalus annulatus. Next base: position 191,900 of record WOVY01005668.1, read on the forward strand.
ATGAGGAACTTGTAACACGCTAGAAAGAGGAGAATTTGAAGGAATAATACGCTGGAAAGACGAGGAAAGATGATGAAGTAAAAATAAAAAAACAACAAATGTTTAACGAAAAGCATCATACTTACTTTGGAATCCACAACTCTACCCATGTAATTGATGCCAGGCTATTTCAAACTGCCAGTCAAATATAACATTTCCCATTCGCGGTGATGCTTTAGGTATCGGCTTTGAGGCATGTCTTCCAGATCTTCCCAGGCCAGCTTATCTGCGTGAAATGCAGCAGCAAAACTCATTCCGCGGGCGATGACTGTGATTCTCAAGTACGCTGCACCATGCGGTGGTGACCATCCGGTATACTTCAGGTCCTGCGTTGCCGAAAAAAGTGAAATATAAATATGTAGCACAAAGTTCAAACTAAACATGAGCTGTCGTGAAGGGCAGCAACGTGTTGCCGCGCATTATGCAGAGAAGAACCCTTACGCTGAAGTTGTGCGAAGGGAGGCAGCACCATTATTGCCTTCGGCGGTGACCAAAACAACGCCTAGCGTGTCAAGGCAAACGCCAGCCACCCGCACAAGAGGAGTAGCCCCCCGTAGATTTGGCCAAATGCTGGCAGCAGCCAGGGCCGCTGCGAACGCTGGCAGTAGCAAGGGCAGCACCCAAACTAAATAGGTCCTGTCAACTTCTGACCTGTGGGGTATAGAAACCTTTGTTGACGGCGACAAAGCCTACTCTATGTGAACAACAGTCTCGCCACTTTCCAGAGGTGATAGATATCACCGGTGCATTGGAGCAGACCGCGTAAAACAAGCGACGAGAGTTTATCGACGGCTCTAAAAGAGACAAACTGCTAACTACAGGGCCTACTAACGGCGCTGTAAAGTAAATCACTTGTCTATTTTCATACGCCAGTTTGCCGCACTTCATACACATATAACTCCTAATTTTGAAACACAATTTATAAAATGGAACGTGAGAAAACGGCTTCAAAACGTCGACGATGTCCGAATGCTTCTCTACAATCTCTAAAAGTGCTGTATGTCTTATATTCCGAAAAAGCAGAGGTGTTCCTTTGGTGTTTTCGAATACACTAGCCGTAACTATTAGCTAAGGCGGTTGCTTGGGCGTGTTGGTGCGACCTAGTGAAAAGAAAACAGCGCGGAAAACGAGAGAACACACACAGAAGTACACATACAGAGCTCTGACTTGTTACGAAAACTTCATTTTTCATACCAAGTATATATACCTATGCAGCGGAACGAAAAAAAAAATGAGAGTCGAAGAAAAAACATAAAATCATTTTCACAGCTCATGCAATCAACGAGGTAATAAGACGACATTTTTGAGAGGGCAACTGGTCTATTGCAAGAGGTATGAGAATGCCTTTAAGGGTTTTTTTTCACTCAATTTTGTAACTTCTTTTTTGATTCCACTGCATATGTATATGTGCGTGGTTTGAAGAATACAGTTTTTGTTCTAAGTCGGAGCTCTGTACGTGTACATCTTTGCCTGGTCCCTCATTTTCCGCGCTCTTTTTTTCATGATTTGTCATTGTTAGGGATGTTTGTAGCGGTACGTGGGTACATATGTGCTCACGTGTCACTACAGCTGATTACTGTTTGAGCAGCTATTTGAATAACCTCATCGCTATCTACTCTCTATACAAACCTCCACAACACGGCCTTGAAAAAAGAAACAAATTCCAGTTTTCATAGCTGAAGTACGGGAACCAAACTCGTCTTTTGAGACCTTCATGCACACAATGCTTTATGGGATAATCCCCTTTGCGACGCACACAAGTGTCCAATCAAGCAGTTTCTATTTGGTTCCTGTGCGTGCCTGCTGAATAGGAAACTGCTGAATAGGAAAGAGCCAAAATACTATATTCTCACCACCAATATTTGTTTATAAGTAGCCATTACTATTGTATCACCATCATTTCTAACAGTACTCCAACGAGATGTAATGAATACTCTGCTCAGAAGTGACCACTTTCCCCGTTTTATCAAATCTGTATCACACAAATGCAACTGACAGGCGCCTAAATGGCTCTGTGAAGTTATACAGGGGCAGGAGCACTCCAGAGAGAAGTCGACAGTACGCCAGTACACAAATACACGTCACAGATATATTACCCACACTGCGCACCTATACATAAAGACACACTACAGAAAACATACACGAGGATAAGATATAAAATGAAGAGATCGTCCGGTTCATAATTTAGGTTGGTGACGTAGTTGCCTGGGCAGTCGTACTAGTCTCGTCGGAACCTTGCGGTGGCGAAGTTTCGTTGATGAAGTGCCGGCACGTGCGGTGACAACTCGGTTGGCTCGAAGCTACGGTTGGCTAACCGGATTCAACGACAGACGTGCTGCGAAGGCAGGTAGTTGTGCCCTTGAGCATAAGCACTGCGGCACGAAGATTCACGAAAGCCCTTTTAGACCATCGGGGAAAGGCCAGGTTTCAGGAACCGTGGTTCAGGAACAGGCAGGCAGGCGGAAAAAAAACCGGCGCCAGCTCGCCTGGACGAGTCGTGTAGCAGTGAGCGGGTTGAATGCCAGGTCGGCCGTCCTGGGCCTGTCACTTAGCGGAGGCCGAGCACTCAGCTGGCAGAAATGTAGCGACGTGGCCAGGACGGAACCTATGGGCCAGACGATGAACGATGTAGTCCTGCTTCTAACACTACACGTCACACTGCCGAATATTCGTTCCGAACCCACGATCCCGCGGCTCACGAGCAGTCGCCGTCTTGGTCGTCAATTTTACACGGCACATAATGCGTAAATCACATCCTCTTCACCACCGCATGGCACCCATTCAAGGTCTGAGTTTTGGTTTCACAACCATGGCGCATATTAGCACAGACTCACAGATTAAGCCAATTGAGAAGAGTTTCCTAAGATTTCTCGTTTGAGTTGAACTGCCATATTATTCTTAGGCACACATGTAGCTGCAGAGTACTTTACAGCTCTTAATACAGATGCTGCGATAAAATGCATGCTGACAAACATGAACTGCCTAAAAAAGAGGCGTTGCATGAAAGAACAATGAAGTTCGAAATATGCTCACTAAACAAATTAACTATAGGCCCTCTCTCCGAAGATAACCTTGATGGGAAGCAAAGCAGGAGCTGTTCACATGGCGTTGACCCGGTTCAAACGGGCGTCGACGCCAGTGCTGGAAGGGCAGTTTGTGGCGAAGGTCGGTGTAGCATTCAGTCTAGTAAACGTTTGTTTGAAACGCAAAGACACAGAAGGCGGGATGCGTTGACGACGATTGAGTTTGGCTTGCTTGGGTCGCGTCTCATGAGTGTTACAAGTGTGCCGTCTATATTCCCGAATGCGATCAGTGTTCTTCACTCGCAGCTCGTCGGCGTAACTTGTTTTCCACGGCTGTCGCTTCCATCCGACTTCCCTGGCTAGCACTTCATCGTTGATGACGTCGCCAATCGCGAACGCGATCGGCTTCACTAACCCTCGAAACGCCGACAACTACAGAGAAAGGTACGCGCATGATAGAAGGAAGCGTGCCACGACCATCAGTGCAATTGTGCGGCAACCAGCGGCGCACATTCCAGATTGTCGGCGATGCGAGATTTCGCACGCGCGTCACACGCACCCGCCAGCTTATGCCATCTTCTCGCTGACAGAGGAGAAAGTTGGCGCGGATGAGACAACTTTGAACCTCATTAGAGTGAAATGGTGCCGACGTAATGAGTGGGCCCGAACCATCGTGAAAGAAACCAAAGCGTTTGTATTTTACACCGCGGCTCGAATGTTGCGAAGAGCGAAGAAGTTGAAGCAAAAGAGAGCTGAAAGGCGGCGAGCGCGAGGCAGGCGAAGGAGAGAGATGTAAGCGCGCACAGCATGGAGGGCGTGAGCTAATTAGCACCGCTTCAACAACTGCGGCGAAGAAAGCAGTACTGACGCAGGGACAGCGTTACACAGGCTAGTCAAAGAGCTTTATCGAATCTAATAAAACATGGAGGTTTCTTTCGTACTATCCGACAGGGGAAAATCGTGCAAATTTTGAATACATATAGTCCCAAGGAAGAAGGATGCGTCGACATGCAAGAAGGAAAAGTTGGTAATAACTTTTATCAGGCACTATGCACCACACGCAAGAGGCTCAAGTCTGGAACAATGTCAATGATATTATGGAATTTTTCCCCCTTTTCAAAACACACAGGCAGACAGGTTGGGCGACAAGGCTATCTTTGAAAGAGCCTACTTCTAGCAGGTCGCCAGCTCGTCGCACCACTCGAAGGCATTTCAACGCTCTAAAACAAGAAGGCAAAAGCAGAAACTACAACGCAAATGAACAATACATGAGGAATAGAACCAACCTTCTGGCGTGGCGGAGCTGCTGGCATCGTAAAGAGCTGCAGTACTTCCACGCTAGGTTCTGACCACGGGCAGTATCAAACGCTGAGAAACTTACCTCCTAAAACGCGACACACCTTAGTTTCCTTGTACCATTCCGTATGGTTTTTGGCGAGGTCACTACTTCTTGGAATTAGACTATTGTTGTTCCCATTGGGAAACATCGCAAGCACCACTCCTTTGTTTCGTGTATTGAGTTCTATGCCCATTGAACTTACAAGCTCCGTGCGTGAACTTTTTAAAAAGTTGATAAACTGCCTACAACTACACTTCTAGCAAACAAAGAACCCTCTCACCCAGTCTACATTTCGTTAGGGTAGGTCTACCAATGACCAATTCTACGCATCTAGGCGCAAATTCGCGACGCTTTTGTTCCTAAACAATTCTTTTTTTCTATAATCTTAGATATGTAAAAGCGAATGACGCGACAATGCGATACTGCGATACCTGTCACACTAAGGTGTACGAGGTAACATACTGACCGTAATCAAAAGTTACTTGTTGAACCACACTTTCCATGTCCAGATTCAGCATGTCTTGTCTCTAACATTTCTTCAAAAAACTAGACTGCCACAAGGTGAAGTTGCACGCTCTTTTATATCAAAATGGATATAATGCAATCCTTTCTTCAACGAAATATGTTTTATTGGGCATATATCGATGACTTGCACAATAGCTTCACTTCCTGCAGTCTCAAAATGTGCGAGTGGCAGGTACAGCTTCGTTTGAAAAGGTCACCAAATGGGCAGACGAGAATGATTTCATCCTTAATTCGCAAATAGGCCAAAACGCATTATCTAAAAGAAAAATAAGTCTCCTTCACGACCCAGAGATTGATTGGCACGGTGGGTGGCTAATGGACACAAAAAATTGGGCCTAAATTTTAACATGAAACTCGCCTGAAAAATCTCAAAATAAATCACTGAAGGCCACAAATGACTAAGGCTTTTTTCACGGACATCAAGAGTCAGTGATAGTAAATGTCTTTTCAATCATTACGAAAGTCTTGTACGCATGCACGAAAATTATGAGGTGATAATCTATAACTCTGCAGCACCACGCGTTCTGCAAAGGCTTGACCCTGTCCGCAATTTGATCATTAGTCTTCCTACAAGCACTTTTCAAACCAGTCACGTTGAAAGTCTTTAGTTCCTGCAACAGACCGGACTATCTGCTATCAGCATTCGCCCTAGGCGATATCGTCTTCTCCTCCTCTTCACCGTTTCGTGCGCTTTACGTTCCTTCCTTTTCTTTCTTTCCCCCTTCCCCGCTGTGAGCGCGGCTACTTAAGCCCAGCAAATAAACGGCCAGGCGTCTTTCGTTATGGCGAGGCCCAGACACGTGTTCATCGTCGTCTTGTCTCTAAGCTAAACGATACAGTTCCGATCAAACCAGTGGTTGCGCCCCCTCCGTCGAAGTTCACGTCATTTGAATGCTATTGGAAAAGGAGCGCAGTCTAGGAACAGCGATCTTATGCCACAGTAAATTAGGTCTCCATTTCTGGGCCTTCGGAAAACCGTCTATATCTTTGAGAGTCCTACTTACTTCTTGTTATGGGCATAGCCAAGGAGAGAGGTGTACAGCTTGTACACCACTTAATGTTCCCTGCATCATTACTGCCATCATGGCAGTGGCAGACTGTGGATAGCATTGCGTCTTTTCTAACGGTTACGAAGCAAGCGCTCATTGCACATATTGCTAAATACTTCCTGAAACTGCAACATGAATACACATGTCCTAAGATCTATAGAGATGCCTAAAAGCCTTACCTTTCTGCGTCGTACGCAGTGGTGGGTCCATTCTTTTTGGAGGCCAGCGTTCTTCATCCCGACACAGGCATCTTAACTATATAGTTCCGGTCGTTAACACATTGAACAATTAAAGCTACGGAACGCAGTGATTTACACAGTCTTTCTAAGCATGGCGATAGCTCTTCAAGCTCTTCAAAAAAAACGCAAAAACTAAATGCTCAGCTTGCTTTTTCGCTAGTATGCTCCGTCTACAATACACTAGTTGTCTGGGTGCGAGAGCACTGTGAAATCTAAGGTGACGTTAACACGGACCGGCTAGCCACATGCTTCCATGAAAGGACTGCTTATCAGTATCTATGTCTCTTCCAGCGTCTGACATGCTACCCTTTCCCTAAACAAAAGATCAGAACTGATTGGCAAAGCACATGCGATAGGTGCACACAAAAGAAACCACATGTCATTCAACCATCCTTTAGTGATTGGCTGTTAACTTCAAAATCACGCCACACAGAAATTACACATACAAGGCTTACAACAAGACGCAGACACGACAAGCATTCAAATATTTTGTGTGATCGCTATCCACCTTCGTCTGATAAATGTAGTGACTCACTAACTGTCAACCACATCCCGATTCAATGCAGTGAACTGGACTATAAGCGGAAAAAAAGCATTTTCCATTAGCTTACCAACAGTACGTGCCACTTCATTCTTGGATGTTCATTGTCAAATAACAAATTTTTATATAACAGTCATTTTTCCTGTTTTTAGATGAAACTTATAGCCTTCACAATGTATATAACTGAAATCTGTAGCATAACCTCACAAGAGAGGCTGTTGCTGTGGTAGCTACTGTAAGAAGCACATCTTTCTCAGCTCTACCTTTCAAGCGAGTCACAAAAGTCTGGAATTCTCACTCAACATCGCGGCAGTTCGCTGAGGGGAGGGTGCCTTTGTACTAGAAAAAAAATTCCGGCAAGCAACGACTCTTCATTGACACCGCCACGTTTTTTCTCAAGACCTGCAACGAAGGGACCACAGTATGTGTTTCGAGAGAATGACCGCAAGAGGGTGCGTATGCCCCGAAAAGATTTTGACTCAGTTGACGTTGAACCAGCGTAAAGCGTGGTCCTCGGGGTCACTAGTCTCGCGTAGGCGGGAAGCATGAGCAGACCCAAGCAACTTATTACGACGGCTGCAACACTGGGCCCCCTCGTCGCCGGACTAAGCTTGAGAGACCATCAGTTGGACTTCCTCAACTCCCTAACGGCAACCATGAGCTGAACAGTTCTGTATAAAACTTTTTCTTGTGACTTTTTTCAACTCTTATCTCATTACACCCAGCTTTTTGCTAAGGGTAGTTGTGTTAACTGCATCGTGCATAAAAGCTCATATTTAAGAGTGCGATCGTTCTCGTAATTTTTTTGCAATTTTTAAAAAATTACCGCGTCTATATTCTAATAGCGATCCACGTTGTGTTTTGCCTGTATTCATTAAATTGTTTTTTGAGAGCATCGTAGGTTTTCTAGTTGTTATTTTCGTCACATATTTTTGCTTGTTCTCTTAGTTATTCGGTAAATCCGGCTAAGTGCCCTTGAATCAAATTATTGGTAGTTTTTTTTAACAAATCTCTGTGTATGCTTTGTGAGTCCTTCAGTAACACCCAAACATCACTACACGTGCAAACTTGCGCGGGTCGACCGGCCTGCAAATAAATCCGAACTGTAACACTTGCAGGATTTTAGGCATCGCAGGCCTAAACTTAAAGAGGAAACCTGCAAGGCTGCTGCACGCCGATGTTATATCGGTGGGGCCTCACCCGAAGTGTGTGACAAACAGCGTTGAGGAGGCATTTACACTATTTTGCGACCAGTCATTTGTAGATACTATAATAAATTGTTATTCGTTCCACACATAGGCGTGCTCATTGTTTTCCCTCAGAAAATGCTAAGATTTGTAGAAGCAACCCACTCCCAAATAAGTCAATATATGGCTCAGAGTTCGCACTCCCCACCCCCAATTCACAGACCCACCCATCCCTATTTTGTTATTGTATAGAGCTGATTTTGCGCCTCCCTCTCAGGTAAACGAGGGGCAGCCGCTGTCCCTGCTCCCTATGTGCACGTCTAAGGTTGCACATGCATAGATCACGTCGTGTACCGCTGCCTGAAATATTTAGTTTATAACACATTTAGCACTTCTATACAAAGCTTGTTTTTAGGCTTCTATACAGTCGTAACATACCCTGTCATCGCAATTATTGGTCTTGGCTTACATCGCAGCGAAAACATGGTGATTTTGGCCACCTATGACGCTTGCTTCACAGAACTTCACTAAAAGTCATTCGATCTCAGCATACACTGAACGGTCAAAATATTTCTCCTATATGCCATGTCTACATCTTCTCTGCAATTTGTCAGTGTCTTTTAATCAATTCATATTCCCGGTGACTGAAGGTTTGGTTTCAAGGCCTTGAAAAAGCAAGTGTATTAATATGCAAGAGCCGCATATCTTCACGGCAATTTACTGGACCAGACCGCCTCGAGGCAGTGTAATGATTGCCACTCACCGTCGTCTTCAGTGCCACTTGGTTGGAATTTCTTCTCGCCTAGAACTGTTGTTCATGTGTTGTAGTTTATCTTACCTACACGGTATATATCATAGGAACTTCCTACCGTCTTCCCGACGCTGATGAATCTTTGACTGCCGAATCCCACGAAGCGCTTCGCATACCTACTGAAAGATACAGCAATGCACAATTTGCTAGGTGATTCTCTTTCCCTAGTATCAGTTGGTCTGATCTCTAAATACCAACAGCTAAACAAAGCTTTGAAAGCGACTTCGTGAATTCTTGTCCATATATTGCCTTATCGCAAGTTAATACTACTGCAACACGCCTGATGATTAGTACATCCAGTTTCTGAATTATTCGTAACAAATTACCCTAATAAAGCCATTTCGTTTTCTTAGCTAACTTCCTTGAGTAATCACATAGTCGTTCTCGTAACTTGAAATTATCAGCTGACATCGTCAATAAAGAATAAAAAAACAATGGTGGCTTACGACCGAGGTGACTACGACGCAATTATGGCAAATTTGGACGTTCTTGTGAAGATTTACTCAGTGACTTCTCCGACGGAAACGTCCAGGGAAACTTGTGCCTTTAAAAAAAAGTTCAGCAACTAACGAAAACCTATATCCCAATTATTACGGTTACTGAGCGATCTAGTCCACCATGGCTCAATTCATCTCTCAATCGTATGAAAAAGAAAAAAAACAACACAAGTTCCGCCAGACAAGGTCACTTAATACACCTCTTGCTTGACTGAATTAGCGCAACTTTCAAAAAGAGTTTGGTTGTGTTGCTTTTATAACGAAGCGTACTTTTTTTCTTCTACCATCTAAATATGCTGAAATATCATTCTCATGTTTTCTAGAAAATTTAAACCCGAAATTTGCCAAATGTTCAGTATGATTTCAGTATGATTTGTGTTCAGTATGATTTCGCTATAACCGAGTGCAGTGTACCAGATGTTCTGAACGCGCCATCTTCTTCTGCTTTCACTGAAGAGCCTGAATGCATCCTGCCTCATTTCTTTATCATCCGCCAATGGCATAACTGATTGTCAGGGCTGCAGCAATTGGAAAGGCCATTGAATCTCTTAAATGGTCCTAATCTTCAGGAGTTATTTACAAGCTCGAAAATGCTAAAAGTACAAAAATGTACGTACAGTCAATCTTCAGAGAATTTTTTCAGCAGTCATTGTCAGGTAGAGTAGTGCCACTGGACTGGAAAGCAGGAAATATTATTCTTGACATCAAAATGGTATTTGTTTTCTCGTACAAACGATTTACCCATATAATTGAGGTGTGTTTGCTGTTAGTTACTGTAGCACGTTATTTACTCAACCGGAGCTAAATTTCTTGTTTCTGTTGATTATTTCCACAAACCCAGCATAATTTCCAAAAAGGACTTTTTCGTGAAACGCTGTTAGCTTGATTTAATAATGGCATTAGCTTCGCCATCGATGTTAACGTACAAGTTCATGCTTTATTGCTGGATTTTGAGAAGGCATTTGACAAGGTACAACATAAAGACTTTTTTAAGCTGTCGTGCCAAAACCTTCAACCGTTTGTACTAAACTGGTTCTACAATTTTTTGCTAACAGAAAACAATTTTGTAGGTAGGGTTTTCTCAGGGGTCTAAATATTAACGACTTAAGTACAAACATTTGAAGTAGCATCAGATTATCCACTGACGAAGGCATCATCTATCGGTCAATTCACAACAATAATGAAATATCCTAGCACTTCAATCTAATCTAAACCCCGTGAAGGACTGGTGCCTAAATGGCTTGTGATACTAAACGTAAATCAGACATTTCTTATCTGTTTTCACCACCATAAAGACTATCATGCACCTCCATACCTTTTTTCTAAATCCCCTCTTCAATCTTTTACTTCCTATAGATACCTTGGCATTGAACTCTTAAGTGATCTCTCTTGGTAGCCCCGCATCACTATTACAATTAACAAAGCTAACCACGTACTTGGCTACCTACGCCGGAACTTATGTTTAGCCCCAATATCAGTAAACTATGAGCTTATTCCACTCTTCTGTGCGCGAAGTTTGAATACGCATGTGCCATATGGGATCCCCACAAAAATAACCTGATTAAAACAATAGAATCTTTTCAGAGTTGTGCAACCATGTTTATCCTTTCCGATGATTGACACAACAGCAGCATTACAGAGTTCAAATTTTGTATTAACCTTTCCAATCTCACTGTTCGCCTCGAAATCGCCCCGCCTTTGTGTTTTTACCAATTACATCATGCTACCCCTCGTATATCTGTGATCACTCCAGCTAATCGCCAGTCTAGCAGACTTAACCACACCAAAGCCATTCACCTGCCCGCTGCTCGGACCGTAGCTGACTCATCTTCCTTTTTTTGTGCTGACGCCCAAAGATTGAAACGCTTTACCTGCCAATTGATTGACTGATATGTGGAGTTTAACGTGCTAAACCACCATAAGATTATAAGAGACGCCATGGTGAAAAGCTCCGGAAATTTTGACCACCTGGGGTTCTTTAACGTGCACCCAAATCTGAGCACACGGGCCTACAAGTGCCTGCCGATACCGGGCACCATTGCCGCTCGGTACTCTTCAAAGAAGAAGTTGTTAACCATTTGTTATGATAATTTGTTTTGACAACTCATCATGTAAAACTACTACACTGGGGCCATCGAGGTAGCAGAAATATATAAATAAATAAACAGATAAATTCAAATAGCCTTCAGCACCATTCACACCACTCTTCTTAGAGGATAAACATTTGCGCGACGTGTATCAAGGTATTGAATGGTGCGTGCACAGATACAAGGTATATATGGCTCAGAGTTGTTTCAATTTCGCGATGTGGCGTGGGAGCGCTATAAACAGTAACGCATCGTGGTTCGCCAGACTAACGTACAAGAGACAGCTATCTACAAGACACAATAGTTAGTGAATTCTCAAATTAGCATTCCTTATGTGGTGGGAGTTTCATATTGTGCTAAGAGTATACAGACTTCTAGCATGTAATGTACGTTGAAAGCAAATATTTGCTCACTAAACAAGTACTTTCAAAATTCCTTGATTGATATTTCGATTGCCTGCTGGGACGCAATATTTTCCTTGAGCGTCTACTTACTTTGTTGGCGCTGAAACGTTTTTTTTTCATACGGATACATTGGAAGTAATAAAATATTACTCTTGCACAAAATTTCGCGTTATTTACGGATATTATGAACGTGTGTAACGCACAAAGGGCAACGTATACTCCAAGTGCATTATTAACTATTACGTTTTGATTATAATATTGCCCCGCCGCGGTGGTCTAGTGGCTAAGGTACTCGGCTGCTGACCCGCACATCGCGGGTTCGAATCCCGGCTGCGGCGGCTGCATTTCCGATGGAGGCGGAAATGCCGTAGGCCCGTGTGCTCAGATTTGGGTGCACTTCAAAGAACCCAGGTGGTCGAAATTTCCGGAGTCTTCCACTACTACGTCACTCATAATCAAATTGTTACACAAGGCGAGGTAAATTAATGTTACACAAGGCGAGGTAAATTAATGGGGGTTTTTAATGGGCCCTCAGTCCGCGATCACAGTCCAATGATGATGATCACCGCCATGGCTCGTACCCACTCAGGGGGATCGCAGTGGAGGCAACGTCGTCTTCCTTCTCTGCCCACGCTTCCCTTGTTTTTCCTGGTAGTGATACTTTGTATCATTCCTCCTCTCTCAGACGAAGCCCTACGGGCGAGTCATTCTTGCATCCTTCGTGTAAACGGCTTCAGGCGGGCAACATGCGTCACATCCGTCTTGCATGAACGTCGACCACTAGTGGTGACACGTGCAATTTCATAGTTGACCTCGCTGACACGACGGAGTATAACAAAAGGACCGGCATAGTGTGCCAGTAGCTTTTGGCTCAAGCCACGTCTGCGTATTGGGGTCCACACCCACCCTAGATCACCGGGGGCATAAGTTACCTGCCTGCGTTGACTGTCGTAGCGAGTTTTGGATGACTATTGCGCTGCCAGTGTACGTAAGCAGGCAAGTCGACTGGTCTCTTCCGCACGACACAAGGTTTCAGCAATTGTTAAATCGTCATGGATGACAAAAGGAAAGATAGTGTCCAGCGTATGTCGAGGCGAGCGAGCGTAGAGCAGATAGAAAGGGCTATAGCCTGTCGTTTCGTGTTTCGACGTGTTGAAGGCGTACGTGACGAACGGTAATACTTCATCCCAGTTTTTGTGGTCAGAGGCGACGTACATTGACAACATGTTGATCAACGTTCGGTTCGTGCGCTCGGTGAGACCGTTAGTTTGCGGATGATACGCAGTTGAGTATCGGAACTTGGAGGCACACAAACGAAGTAATGATTCGACAATATCAGCGGTAAATTGTCGACCACGTTCACTTATTATCACGCGAGGAGGTCCGTGTCGGAGGATGACTGAGTTCAACAGGAACTCCGAAACCTGGACTGCCGTGGCGGAGCATAAGGCAGCCGTCTCGCAGTACCACGTCAGGTTGTCGGCGCATACAATTATCCACCGGGGACCTTTTGAGGAGCGTGGAAATGGTCCCATCAGATCAATGCCGACCTTTTCAAAAGGGGAACCGGGAGGCTTTACAGGTTGCAGGTGACCAACTGGACCCGAGGAGGGCCGCTTGTGGCTCTGGCACTGCATACAGCTGGCCATGTAGCTCTGAATTGTTTTGCTAATTTTCGGCCAATAGAACCGCTCTTTCGTGCGATAAGTGTTCGTGCGGTGCCTAGATGGCCAGAGGTGGGGTCATCATGCATGAGACGCAGAACAGACATTTGGAGGGACGCAGGAACAACCAGAAGAAAGCGGGCGCCCGTCGTGGACAAGTTTTTCTGGTAAAGAAGACCATTTCGGACGCAGAATCGGCCTTCGCTTAATGAATTTCTCGCTCCAGGGAAAAGAGCTTTCAAGCTTGGGTCATTACGCTGCTCAGCGGCGAAAGTCATGGCATCGGGAAAGCCAGACGACAGCGAAGCGATAAGGTGGTCAAAGTTATCGCCTTCACAATCTGTCGATGGTAGTGGCGTTCTGGAGAGGCAATCCGCATCAGCGTGTAGACGGCCAGTCTTGTATGAGATGGTGAAGACATGTTCTTGCAAACGAATGGCCCATCCCGCGAGGCGGCCGGATGGGTCACGAAGGTTGATCAGCCAACACAGCGAATGTTGATCTGTGACGATAGTGAACGGGCGACCATAGATGTATGAGCGAAATCGTTGCACGGCAAAGACTACCGCTAGGCATTCCTGTTCGGTCACTGTGTAGTTGCGTTCAGGCTTGCTTAAAGAACGACTTGCGTACGCCACAACGTGTTCCTTCTTGCCAGAACGCTGAACGAGAACGGCACCGATACCGATGCCACTTGCATCTGTGTGAATTTCCGTGGGCGACGAAGGATTGAAGTGCCGAAGTACTGGCTGCGAAGTTAACAAACACTTCAGCTTGTGAAAAGCGGCATCACACTCGGAGGTCCACTGAAACAGGCTGTTCTTGCGTAGAAGGCTCGTCAGGGGGTGAACCACATCCGCAAACTTGGGTACGAACCGGTGGAAATACGAGCAGAGCCCGATGAAGCTACGCAGTTGTTTCACAGATTTAGGACGCTCGAACGATTCAACGGCCGCGGTCTTTTGTGGGTCAGGTCTAATGCCATCTTTATCGACGAGAAGTCCTAACACCAATGTCTGTCGCTCGCCAAAGTAGCACTTTTTTGAATTCAATACGAGGCCAGCTTTTTCAACGCAGCTGAGCACAAGGTCTAGGTGAGTGTTGTGCTCCTCAAACGTACGGCCAAAAATTACGACATCATCAAGGTAACACATACATATATGCCATTTTAAACCACGCAATATAGAGTCCATAAATCTTTCGAATGTCGCAGGAGCATTACAAAATCCGAATGGCATAACGTTGAACTCGTAAAGTCCGTCGGTCGTAACAAATGCCGCCTTTTCTTTGTCAGCTGCGTGCATCGGAATTTGCCAGTAACCTGATCTCAGGTCAACAGATGAAAAGTAGGACGCGGAATGCAGACAGTCTAGAGCGTCATCGATGCGCGGCAGTGGATAGACGTCTTTCTTGGTAACAGGATTCAGTCGGCGGTAGTCAACGCAAAATCTCCACGTACCATCCTTCTTCCTCACTAGAATGACGGGAGCAGCCCACGGACTCGCCGACTCCTGTATTATTCCCTTTTCCAGCATCTCTTGAACTTGTTCGTTGATGATCTTGCGCTCCGATGGTGCCACTCGGTAAGGTTTCTGCCTAATGGGATGCGCCGATTCGGTGTGGATCTGATGACGTATCCGGGACGCTGGGATTAAGGGCCTTTGGCTGTATTTAGAAAAATCGAACACTTTCGAGTGCTTAGACAGAACGTCGAACAGGGTATGACGTTTGCTTTGGTCAAGTGACTTGCTGACCATTTGTAGCAATTGGGCATCTTCTGAACCTTCTAAGCCTAGATGTTCATTTTGGCTTGTAGCATCAACAAGCGCAACCAGCGTCGTACATGTCTCGGGTCTAAATACTGCAAGTTTCATGCCGCCTGGCAGAATTGCAGGCTCCATGGAACTGTTCATTGTCCACACACCTGCCCGTCCATGAACGACTGACACTATACAATGGGGAATGAGAATGTTCATTTTCAGGCATACCGAGGGAATTGGTTCGAGCGTGGCGTCAAACGTGCCACAGTTGTTACTGGAACATGTCACAGGAACACACACAGCAGAAAATGCAGGAACGACTGTATCCACGGAGACGAAAAAGATGCATTCCTCCGGACAAGAATTTTCCAAGAGCGCCGTTGGGAAAGTACCGTGTATAGAAAGATGCCCACTTCTGCAGTCTACAGTTGCCCCACACTCACACAAGAAGTCAATACCCAAGATAACGTCATGTGTAGACCGCGGAATAACCGCGAACTCTGTGCAAAACACCTTGCCACACAGCGACACGTCCACAGTACAATATCCCACCGGACACAACACGTCACCACTTACACCACGAAATGTCACCCCACGGTTCAGGCAAAACATCACTTTTGGTCCTAGCAGGTTCTTAAAATTTACACTCATCACCGAAATTGTCGCGCCTGTATCCACAAGTGCCATAGTAGCCACTCCATCGACAACTACACGAACTTTGTTCTTCAACATAAACGCTGACGGGGGTATATCTGTAGATAGCACCTGTGATCTTGCGGCTTCACCCCCACTGGCCGCACCGACTAGTTTTCCGGCGGCGGTGTACGTGCGCGTCGCCGTGGCGACGGCGATCGTGGAGCACGGGGAGCTGGAGGTGGCGTCAAACTTCAATCAGAGGCCGGCGAGGGGTAGCGTGACCCGGTAGGTGCGCGTGGTTTCGGTGACGTCGAGTGCGGATAGTCGAAATGTTGGTGATACAAAGGCCAAGACTGTCGCTGATATGGGCGGTGGTCACAAAAACGTTCGATATGACCCGGGACACCACAGTTGTAGCATAGCGGACTTGGTCGAGGGGCACATTGTTGCTCAGAGTAACGACTCCTCTCGGAAGGCATGGGATAGTGGTACCGTCCTTCGGGGGCCCTGTAGGGAGGCGATGTTGGGTAAACAGGTGGGCGAAAACTTCGTTCGTAGTTGGGAGGTGGTTGACGGGGGAATCCAGCCTGCCGTGTGCCTTGATATTCATAAGCGTCTGTTGCGTTTATCGATGGTTGCCATGGTGGAAGAGAAGCAAGAGTTCGCACACGTTCTGGTTCGCTTACGTACCCATCCTGAAAATCGCTGGGGCGATGATAGCTCTGCTGACATCGAAGCAGCTCTTCTCTAACGATCTGCCGTATGGTCAAAACAAGGTCATTAGGCGGCACTGTTTCAACACTAGCCACAGTGGGGGCGTTGGACAGGCGGCCGAATTTCGGAGAAATTCGTCGCATCTTGAGGGATTCAAAGGTACGACAGTGCTTCATCACGTCGGAAACGGAGTTCAAGCAGTCTTTCCCAATTAAGAAATTGTACACGTCTTCGGCTAAACCCTTGAGAACGTGTCCAACCTTGTCTTCTTCAGACATCCTCCCATTCACGATCTTGCACAGCTTCAATATTTCTTCAATGTATGTCGTACATGTTTCTGCTGGAAGCTGTGCCCTCTGAGACAATGTCTGCTCCGCGCGTTTCTTCTTTGCGTCTGAATCGCCGAAGCACTTCTGCACTTCTTCAACAAAACGTTCCCAAGTCGTTAACATGTCCTCGTGGTTCTCGTACCACATAAGGGCGGTGTCAGTTAACGAGAATACGACATGATTGAGCTGTTCGTTCGAGTCCCAGCCATTGCTTCTGCTCACCCGTTTGTAGTTCTTCAGCCACACGTCGACGTCTTCTCCTGAGGTCCCGCCGAAGTTTGGTGGCACTCTGTAGTACGGCACGGAAACCACCATTGATACTTTGTATCATTATGGTGGTTTTGGGACGTTAAATTCCACAAATCATACATTTTAATTATTTTCTTGTGCATGCGTTATGTGCAGAACCACCAAAGGTGTCCACCTTAAGAAAAGACAAGTACACTCAAATCTTGAAAAACTTAACCGTTTTGCAGAACGAACCATATGATAAACTGGGCACGGGAAATGTGTTTTTTGTATTTTTATGTTAACAAACGCAATTATAGGAGACAATCTCTTCTGGCATCTTTTATAATGGTTTTATTTGATTTAAGCTAAGAAACTGACATTCATGCCAGTTGGCTTTGTTGCATTCAATACAAAACGTGTACAACGAGACAGATTCGGAGAGAGAGGACCAATATAGTTTGGCCGAGCGTTTGGGACTCAAGCCAGACTTCAAGTTGACGTACTACATATCACACTGAACTCTAAGTAAGTAGCTTCGAGGTTACTCCTGAAAAGCCTACCGAGCAAAAACGAACAAATGTAGAAAACTGTGAAGTAGGCTTGAAAGCAGCTTTCCAGCCAAATAAAGCTTGTTGTTGGGCTTGTTGGTTTTTTGTCATATTGTAAAAATATAACGCAACCTCAAATCTCGCAAACACTCCCACAAACACTCACACATCCTGCCGAATGTAGTGTGTGTCTTGTGTGTTACTCGGTTGGATGAGTGAGTGTTTGTGTGAGAGTTTGTGAAAGTGAAAGCTTTCTAGCTACATTCTTGTTGCTTTGCACTATTGTGGGATGACGAGCGTCGTCAAGTTTTGTCATTATTGTGAAAATGCAGGATTTTGAAGAAAGGATTCATCAACAAACGACTGTGATAATAAAGGAGTAAGGTGTAGGAACACACCAGTGAATATTGCTACGTGCCAGTGCACGGAGATGAAAATTACAAAGCATATATACTGGCGCGAGCTAATCTCTGAGCTGGCGCCACTCGCTTAACCGGCTGTAAATACATCTGTGACAACCCCTCTAAGTCGGTCTCCTTCTCGTAACATATTTGGTGAAGTTGTGCTTTGCTGGTCCTTGCCACGGATCTCCGAAGCGGACGCTCTCTCGCGGCTTTCAACATGAACCCTCAAGACTCGGCTACATCCTCCCTGGTCACCCGCCCTTCTGCTCGGCCTGTCAACCCGGTGCCCGCAACAAGTTTTGTGACGTTTCCTACTCACACAGACCCTGGCGTGTTTTAGGGCCGTGAAGGTTATGACATCGACCAGTGGCTACGCCTCTACGAACGCGTCAGCGCCACTTACAGGTGGGATCCCACTCTTATGCTCGCAGACATCATCTTTTATCTCCACGGAACCCCTCGTGTTTGGTTTGACAACCATTACCATGGCATTACAAGCTGGGACAGCTTGAAGGAAAAGATCCATGAGCTTTATGACAACCTGTTTGGTCGTCGTGAAGCTTTGAAGAATGAGTTGTCGATTCGCGCACAATCCTCCACGGAGTCCTACAACAGTTACATTCAGGCTGCCCTCTCACTATGTGTTCGCCGTGGTGGTGTAGTGGCTAAGGTACTCGGCTGGTGACCCACAGGTCGCGGGCTCGAATCCCGGCTGAGGCGGCTGTATTTGTGATGGAGGCGCAAATGTTGTAAACCGTGTGCTCAGATTTGGGTGTACGTTAAAGAATCCCAGATGGTCGAAATTTCTGGAGCCCTCCACTACGGCGTCTCTCATAATCATACCGTGGTTTTGGGACGTTAAACCTCACATATCAATTAATAAAATACTCTCACTATGCCACCAAGCTGACGAAAACATGTATGCGCCTGACAAAGTTGCGCATATGCTAAAGGCTGTTGCCAATGCCGCGTTCAACCTGTTGGTATTCGAGAATGTGTCATCTGTTTATGCGAATATTCAAGAATGCTTTCGGTTCTAAAAAGCTAAAAGCAGGCGCATCCCCCTTCAGTATCAGCGCATTCTGAAAACCGCTTTGACGTTCATGTCTCCACACGTATCATCCACCAGACACCTGTGACAACTTGACTCGACTCGTCAGGCGGGAACTTGAAGCGGCTGCTCCAGCTAAGGTGGGACCAACGTCCACTGACCCCTCTCCTCTAATTACGTTGCCCCTCGTTCAAGCAGTCGTCCGGCAGGAAATCGCCAGCTTGGGAATTCACTCTATTTCACGGCTTCCCCGCGCCTACATCCAGCCCCAATACAAGCCTGCACGTTCTTTCTCGACCAGCTCTCTCTCAATGTTATGTAATCTACCGCATGGCGAACACACGTTGACAAGCCCATCTGCTTCTCGTGCCATCGAATCGGGCACATTTCTCGCCATGACAGAAGTCGCTGGGGTCCTCCTGCACAAGCCTTCTCTTGTCCGTTCCATGCCCATCCTGCCTATCGCCATGAGACCAGCCGCAACCATTTTGTCCAGGAACCTGCTACTGAACACCGCTACTCCCACACTTCATCCCCCCAGTGTCACCGTTCTCGTACTCCACAGTAACGCCGACTGTTAATCCTCGCCAAGTAACAAGGCTGCCCATCAAAAATCTGAGTTTTGCAGCCCCAGGAGGTGGCGCTGCATCGCTCGGACTGCAAGAAAATCCTCTCTTGACAATACAGACAAAACGGAACCTTGCAGACGTACCAGTTGACGGCATACATGTCACTGCTCTTGTCGACCCCGGTGCTCAACTTTCCTTGATGAGTGATTTTCGCCGCAAGCTCAAGAAGGTTCTCACACCTACGACCACTGAGATCGTCCACATTGCTGATGGCGGAATATCATCTGTCGTTGGAATGTGCTCCGCTCGTGTAAGCATTGCGGGTCGACACACACTTGTTCTCTTCACCATCTTTGATAAATGCCCCCATGACGTAATCTTTGGCCTCGACTTTCTGTGTGCGCATTCTGGCCTCATAGACTGTTCGACCAGTACGCTTCCTCTACGTTTGCCTGCAGCAGAACCTCTTGCACAATGGCCGAGTCGGCTCTGCACAACGATACATGGGCGCCTACCTCCATAGACACTTACCTACGTAGAGCTCGTCTCAATACCACCAGTCCCCGACGGTAACTATGTCCTGACCCCTATCACTGATCTCCAAACCACGGCATTACATTACTGTACACCATTCTGCCCATCGCAGGAAATTCTACGTGCCTCCCAGTTTTCAACTTTAGCTTTACACCTCTAGTGCTACCACAAGGGACCTCTTTGGCGTTGCTCTGCACCTTAGAAGGCAATGCAGTAGATGTTTTCAAAATCACCGCTCCTTCTCCCCCCCACGCTCAACATCTATCTGACACTAGCTCCGACAGCGCTATTCCGTCGATGATCGCTTCCAACTTAACGCCGCAGCAGACTGACGAGCTCCACCGAGTTCTGCTGATCTACATTGATGTTTTTTACCTCAGCGGCCGTCCATTGGGGAAAGCTACTAGTATGGCCCACCGCATAAACCCTGGTACTGAGCATCCTATTCATAGGCATACTTATCAGATGTCGGTGACCGAGCGTCACGTTATCCAAAAAGAGGTCGCCAAATGCTCGCCAAGGACATTATTGAGCCATCCTGCAGCCCTTGTGCTTCTCATGAAGTGCTAGTCCAACAGCAAAACGGTTGACGGCGTTTCTACGTTGATTATCGACACCTCCACAAAATTACCAAGAAAGACATGCACCCTCTGCCTCGAATTGATGCTGTGATTGGTTGCCTCTATGTGTTCCACTAATTTTCCTCCATAGACCTTCGTTTTGGCTACTGACAGATAAAGGTAGATAAAATAAACCGTGAAAAGATGGCATTCATCACCCCCGATGGCCTATATGAGTTCAAGGCTTTGCCCATCGGCCACCTTTGAACGAATGATGGGTCTTCTGTTCGGAGGACTCAAATGGTCTACCTGTTTGTGCTACTTGGACGACGTTTTTGTCTTTTCACCAACGTTTGAGACCTATATAGGGTGCCTCTCAGCCATCTTTGTCATCTTCCGTCGCGCTGGCCTGCGGCTCAACTCGTCCAAAGGTCTCTTTGGACGCCATCAAACCACAGTACTTGGCCATTTAGTAGACGCCAACGGTGTACAACCAGACCCAGCAAAAATCAGCACCGCCAAAAACTTCCCTGTACCACGAACTGCGAAGGATGTACGCAGGTTTATCGGACTATGTTCCTATTTAAGACGCTTCGTGAAAAATTTTGCGCACATGGTGAGGCTGCTTAGGCAGTTCTTCAAGAAAGACGTCCAAGTGGTGCTCCGAAGAGGCTTCTGCGTTCTCGACTCTCAGCACTCTTCTCACTGTTCCTCCGATTCTCGCACACTTGAACCTTGCTGCTCCTACGGTAATTTGTGCAGATACAAGTGGACGTTGCATTGGTGCAGTGCTGGCTCCAAAACAGCATAGTCATAATTGCGTTATTGCATATGCCAGCCGCCTCCTATCCGCCCCTGAAGGTAACTATTCTATCAAAGGGCGTGAGTGCTTGGCTCTTGTATGGGTGGTGGCATAATTCTGACCTTATCTATATGGACGCCCATTTTTTGTAGTTACCGACCACCACGTGATCTGCTGGCTCAGCTGTCTGAAAGATCCATCATGCCACCTTGGTCGCCGGGATTTGCACCTGCAAAAGTTTTCCTATTCGGTGGTCTACAAATCTGGCCGCCAACACCATGATGGCGATTTTAAGGACACTGGCGAGACCACGGAGAACTCATTGTTGTCAGTGTCCGGCTTCCTTAACCTTGGGAAAGAACAGAAGCGCGATCCAGTACTGCTTGACATCATCAGCCGCACGGCATCCTCACCAAATGATGCTTCCGTCCACTACTTTGTCATTAAAATGGGTGTGTTATACCACCGCGATTTCCAACCAGACGGGCACAACCTTCTCAATGTTGTGCCTAATCAATTACCCTGCTTTGTTCTCACCGAACTTCACGACGCTCCCCCGGCTGGACACCTTCGCGTATCCCGCACGTACGAGCGCGTCAGGCGCCGTTTCTTATGGCCAGGCCTTGCTCGTTTGGTACGCCGATACGTCGCGACGTGTGGCCTAGGCCAACGTCGTAAAACACCGTCGCTGCTACCTGCTGGCCATCTTCAACCAATTGACGTACCCGCGAAACCATTTTACCGTGTTAGGTTAGACCTTCTGGGTCCTTTTCCCCACTTCAACATTGGAACACGAATGGATAGCCGTGATTACAGACTACGCTACATGGTACGCTACTACGCGAGCTCTACAGACCAGTTGTGCAACTGACGTCGCTGACTTCTTGTTAAGAGACGTTATATTGATTCTCAGTGCTCCGAGAGAACTCCACATAGACTGTGACCGTACATTGCTATCCCAATTCATCGCCGACATTCCGCGTTTTTATTCCACGCTACACACACTGACAACCGCTTACCACCCTCAAACAAACGGCCTCGCAGAACAATTTATTTTTTTATTTTATTTATTTACTTACGAATACTGTCAGCCCTTACTGAGGGCTAGTACAGGAGTGGAAAAAGTACGTAAAATAGCAGTCTTTCTAAAAACAAAACATATTTTTCAAATATAATCAGCAGTAACAAATTAAAGGAAGAGAATTGAGTCATAAAAAACGCGATCATTAACGCAATCAGGAACTGAATCATTGAGTGCACTAGAGCACGAAGAGACAAATAGAGCATTAGTAATTACAAGCGAGGATATGTAGCTAGGAGTTTTAAGAACATATCTATGAATGAGCTTTAAAATGCTTCATCGTTCAACGAATTGCATTCATTGATAGATCTTGGAAAAACTATACTTTAAACAATCTGTGGAAACAGCAAGTGCAGGAATGAACATTGAACAGCGATGTCTCGAAGTTTCAGTTCGAAAAATATCAAAATATTCAGCATACATTATATGAACACGGTTACATTAATGAGGTTAAGACACTTAAGTCTCGTGTTTTGTCCTAGCTTGAATCGTGAGTAGCTTGGCTAGTGCACACAGTTGAGATCGAGAATCTGTCTATCAATATTTATTAAATATAAACTGGACTGTTAAACGCTGATTTTTTTTAATTCCTCATATGTTTGCAATCGTGAATGGATCCCAGACTATTTTCGCGTATTTAGCTTTTGGTCTGTTAATTGTTTTGTATGCTAATCATTCAGTTTCTTGTGTGGCAAACGGCAAATGACACCGAAGACTTCATAGGCCCGAGTGGCTTTTGCGCACACATATTCTATTTGATGATTCCAGCGAAGGCCACTCGTAAAATTCGAACCAAGGTACTTATACTGTTCAACTCTTTTTAGTTCATGATTATATATATATAAGTATACTTTAGGTAACTTTTCTTCCTAGTGACTGTCATAACTACTGTTTTCAGGGGATGTGGCCCCATTTGCTCTTCATCACACCTTTTTTTAATTTTCTGTAAGTTATTGAGTAAATTTATCTGGTCAAATATTGTGTCGACTTTATTGTATATGTTGCAATTAACCTGCAAATAGCCTACTAAAAACGCCATTTTCATTCGGAAGGTTATTTACAGATAGAGGAATAGAAGTGGGCTCAGGGCAATGCCTTCAAGTACTCCCGACTTGACAGCTGAAACAGGAGAGCTAGCGCAATCGATTTCCACAAATTGCGGACGATATTGAAAATAGGATGAAAGCACTTTGTGATGGTAATATTTTGATACGTAACATCAATTTTTTGAAGTAATTTACTGTAAGACACTTTTCGAAAGCTTTCGCGAAAATCATATCCGTCTGAGCATGTGAGCAATTATTTTTCAAAAGGTCATGGACTAATTCAATGAGCTGGGATGTTGTAGACAAACCCTGTCGAAATCCATGTCGGCCGTTAGATAAAATATTGTGCTCACTTATATAGTTTAACAGATGTTTCGATATGATTTGTTCAAACAGTTTTGAGCAATTACTGAAAAATAGGCCAATAATTTGCTATCTTGTCAGATACTGCTTCTAGAAATTGAGATAACTTAAGCTATCTTCCACTTTTGGGTAAGGAACTCTGGAGAAGGGAAGACCACAAATTGTTGCAAGATATTTAGAATTCCATTCTGCGTATCTGTACAAAAATTCATTAGGAATATCATGGGCGCACGACTTTTTTTCTAAGTAAAATTTGAGCAAGAAGTTGAACACACCCTGTATGGTAATTACTAAGTCAGTTATATGCGGCCTGTCAAATGGCGAAACAATGTTCGGAAAAATGCCACTATCTTCAGTAAACACTGAAGCAATGTAATAGTTAAAACTCACAGCTTAGGAGAACTGCGCTGCGTGAGTCATTGAGCGAGCTTTCGTTGATGGGTTAACATATCTTCAAAATTTATCAGGTGCCTCCCTTAAGAATGTTGAGAGTGTGATGCCAAAAACCTTTGTTGAGATTTTTTAACAGTAATTTGAGATTTTTTCAAGATTACGAATGGCTGATGAATTTAGTACACTAAGATAATTTTATTGTTCTTACGTTTCCGTTCCAATTGCCTTTTTAGGTGAATTATTTAACTTGTTATCCAAGGACTTCTTTCACTTGTCTTCTTAAGTCACTTTTGTATAAAGCTTACAATAAAGGACATTACCAAATTGAAAAAGTATTTCCAGAGATAATCTGGACTCTGATTATGCCTACAGTACTCACGGAAATACTCACAGTTCCAACCCCAAAAAAATATCTGCTCTAACAATGTAAACATATTTTGAGGGATGATTGACAGCAGTGGGCGAAACAGTCAAAGACACACTACCAGTTTGTGATCAGAGATACCATCACAAGTTTCGCATTCCCGAAGTGTGGTTAACAATAGATTAGACACTAAAACGAGGTCGAGGATGAATGATCTCCACGCACTGACTCTTGTATAGTCGTTCACTTCCTGGCTTAAACCAAAGCAGAAAGCCAGTTCAAGGTGTGCTTCACTATTCGAAATTTCTGTCGCTCCGCGAGAGTAGTCATTCCAGTTTTCGCCTGGCAGGTTGAAGTCACCCAAAATTATAATATTGTCACTTTGTTGCATATTGCTGTCCATAAAGCACGGGAGACTGGAAAGAACTTGGACTAGTGGATTCGGTGGCCTATATAAACCACATATGAGGATTACGCGATTTTTAAAAACCACCCTATTCCACACTGCCTTTATGTCATAAACAACAGTAAGCACAGTAAACTCGATACTGTCACGAATCAGCAACTCGACCCCCCACCTCTACTCTTCCGGTCTTTCCTAACTATATTATATGATTTCGGAGTTATCTCACTGTCTAATATGCCTTTATGAAGCCATGTCTCTCTAATCATCCCATTTTCCGGTTCATGTTCAAAAATCAGCGCTTCAACATCCTCGACCTTATTTTAAATGCTTCTAGCATTCAAGTTCAATACTTCGAAGCATTCTCTTCCAAAATTAAGGAGGAAGCACTCTATTGACAAGCACGACACTCGCAGTGCTCGTTCGTGTCTTCATTTCATGCGTAAAATGCCAAAATCTTTGTTCAGATTTTTTAACAGTAATTTGAGATTCTTTTCAAGATTACGAATGGCTGATTGATTTAGTACTCTGAGATGATTTTATTGTTCTTACGTTTCTGTTCCAATTGCCTTTTTAGGTGAATTATTTAACTTGTTATCGAAGGACTTCTTTCACTAGTCTTCTTAAGTCACTTTTGTATAAAGCTTACAATACAAGACATTACCAAATTGCAAAAGTATTTCCAGAGATGGTGGGCACGGGTTTCCAGGTGGGCACGGCGGCAACGCATGGGCGATGTGCTCAAACAACTCTCTTCTGTTTCAACAGGTGATTCTCATCTGCGCTTCCTTCCATGGGAACGCATGGAGCATGCGCCTGGGCGACCCGGCTGCTGCGGTTGATTCTGCCAAATTGGAACCTCACCCGTTTATCATCGACAACCTCGACATCAGGAACCAAGGTGGAACAGCACCATGGCAAGACCGTATAAAGCAAGCACCTTCACCGGCAACATCCAGTGGGCACGGCGGCAACGCATGGGTGATGTGCTCAAACAAATTTCTTCTGTTTCAACAGGTTAGTTCATACCCGTCCTATAAGAGCGACAATCGCTTTCTCGTAGTGCTGCCGTGCCCACGGGTGGTGTATTCTGCTTTTTCATCACTGTGTTTGATGTTGTCGGGTGACGTTGAGATGAACCCTGGAGCCGATATAAAAGTACTTGTACAAGGGTTGTGTGAAGGCCAAAAGGCAATTCAGGCCAACCTAAGCGGCCTTAGCGACAGGCTTAAGGCCCTGGAAGACATTGTACAGCTTTGTAGAGACCAAGCGGCAAGCCTTGCTGAACTACAAGACACAACTGAGAGGTTGAATTCAGCTTTGGAAAAGCAACAGGAAAAACTTGTTGCTTTAGAGGACAGAATGCGGCGAAACAATCTCATGGTGTTTGGTATACCGGAGACTAAAAATGAAGCTTCAGTAGAACTTGAAAAAAAGGTAGTTGTAAAAGTATTGAAGAAAAAGCTCGGTGTTAATGTGAAAACGATAGAGCGGATGCACAGAGTCGGAAAGCCATATCACAACAAATCCGCAGAAGAGCCCTTAAGGCCTCGGCCAGTAATACTGAAGCTTTATGATTATAAGGAAAAAGAAAATGTTTTCAATAGCTGCGGAAAACTAAAAGGGAGTGGTATTTCGGTTAGCGACGACTATTCAAAAGAGGCACTGAATAAGCGCAAGCTGCTCTGGAAGTCTGCGTTGAAAGAAAAAAAAAGAAGGCTCGCGCTTGCGCTTGAACCGAGACATGCTTACTGTAGATAACATCTACGTATGGGAATATTCTGAAAATAGCCGTGTCAGGATCCGGCAGTTGCCGAAAACCAAAGGTGCGCCGCCAAAGGATACACCAAGAGATAGTGGCCAGTGAAATACCGTCCTCCAGGATACAGATTTTCGACTTATAAACCATACTCCTCGAAGTCTCGTGAATAAAGTCGGTGATTTAGAACATGTGCTCGCTAGTTATGACCCTCACGTGGTTATTGTTACCGAAACGTAGCTGCGACCAGAAATACAAGATTACGAATTATTTCTTCCAGGTTTTAAGATAATACGTAGTGATAGAGAAAGGAGAGGAGGAGAAGTTGCAATCATATAAAAGGAAAATATTGAATGCGTAACCATGAATGGTATTCCTAATCACGAGAGCGCTTGGTGCCAAGTAAAATTAGGAACCAATTTAGTCGTAATGGGAGCAATCTATAGATCCCCTAACACATCAACTGAATACTTAGAGGCGATTGAGCACTATGTAGAACAACGAAAGACTCGAAACCAGCGGTTAATAATGGCCGGTGATTTCAACTTGCCTGGTGTTGATTGGAAATCACTTACCATAGAGCCACGGGAACGAGCTGACTGTGAAGCGCTGCTTGACATTGCTTTCGCTAATGATTTAACGCAGATGGTACAGCAAGGCACTCTTAAAACGGGAACAGCGCAGGCTATATTGGATCTAGTATTTCTTGATGGACGGTTTGAAGATTATCAGGCAGCAGTAGAAAATGGCATATCGGACTATCAACTAGTATTTGTACAACTTAAAGCCGACGTTCCTGCATCAAAAGTTAAAGAATGTATTGCGCATGTCCCCAACTTTGATAAAGCTGATGGCACGAGCATAATTGACTACTTATCGTTTCATCTAGACAGTCTGAGCCCTGATGATGACGTCAATTCTTTGTGGACAAGATTCAAAACCTTTATCTTTCACTGTGTAAATTCATTCGTACCATTAAGAAAAAAGAGAAAGAATAGGCATAATCCCTGGAGAACGCGAGAGATAGTTCGTCTGAAGCAAAAAATAGGACGGCAAAGGAAAGTCAAAAACCACCAAAAGACGAGGAAGAAGAAGTGCGTTCGGGCATAATTCTGCCTTGAACAACCATCGTTTTTTCTTAAACTGTCAGAATTCCTGACTTTCCCTGAACAAGCGGAACGGAAGACGTCACTCCCCGGGATGGGGGACCATCCATCCAACGAGACAGCGGGCCCTAGCCGTTTGCATAAGGATGGACCGAATGTGGGTGACCGCGTTGGCGCATCTGCTCCTTGTGATGATTCTACCGAGAGCTCATCCGTGGAAGAGATGGAATCAGAAGCCGACTTCAGGACATTCCATACCCGCCGGTTGAAAAGGAAGCTTCGCAGGACGTCATCAACGGCAGAGCCACAACCGGCGCTAGACAAAGGCAAGCGATGTTTCACCATCTCGTATGTACCCATGTCTACATCAGACAACCTGAACTCACTAAACAGGCAGTCATTGACTAATTATTTCGAGCGAGTTGCACCTGCTCAAGTGAATGAAATTTGCATAAATAGCAGGAAAAACTTATTGTCAGTTGATGTGACAAACAAAACCATTCTTGACAAACTGAAGGCCGTCACGCAGCTCGGAAGTATTTCAGTTCGCGCGTTTCTCGCTCACGGGAAAGGAACAACGACTGGCGTGATAAATGACGTCGACGCTGACATCACAGACGCTACCTACAGAATCTTGTGACGTCGACAGTCAAAATCATGACCATACGCCGCTTCGGGCAGTCTCGCTGCATCAAACTAGTATTTGATTCTGAGACTCTGCCCCCTAGCGTGAAGGTTGGATACGTGAGACATCCCGTGCGCCCTTACGTGCCACGGCCTTTGCAGTCTCACAAGTGCTGCAAGTTGGGACACGTCAGCGCAGTGTGCAAAAGTGAGACAACTTGCCAGCGGTGCGGCGGGTCTCATAAGGTGGAAAACTGCGATACTGCTGTTCCATTGAAATGCCCAAACTGCTCTGGTGCACATGAAGCAACGTCGAAGGAGTGCCCGAAGATCAAAGAAGAAATGCGCGTCCTGCGGAAGATGGTCAGAGAGAACTCGACACATAGAGAGGGAGTCACGTCCATCCGCCGACACAGACGTCGTCCAAAACATAGGCACCAGCGAAAGCATAGTGGACATAGGAGTGATGCATCACCATCAGCAACAGATGAACATACGTGTACGCATTATCAGGCCGCTACACCCATGTTGTATGCACCACGTCCCAGGGATGCAGAAAGTGGACCAACGCCCGCGTTGCACGCCGATGCTTCAGAGACTGAGTGGCCTTCGCTACCGACTGGAGAAATAAAAAAGACCACATCATGGGCTGCAACTTCAAAGAGGGCGGAAAATGATAGGCAAAACACTGAGAAGAGCCAAACTATGCTGAAGAATCTATTAAAATCTATTCGTGCGATTCTCAACGAGCTACACACACCAGGAGCGAAAACAGCAGTGCAGATCCTCAACGTGCTGGAACCGCTACTGCTGACCCTTCCATAAACAATATGGCGAATTTCTTCGATGAACGTGTGCGCACCTCTGCCATAATGCAGTGGAACGCACGGGGTTTGCGAAGCCGATTATCTGACTTTCGACAACGGATGTTTAAATACAAATTTCCGTTGGTTGTAATATGTGAGCCGAATATGATGTCGTCGTTTAGTATTTCCGGATACGTCACTTTGTGGTCACGTGATGATCGAAATGCGAGCAAAGTAATTATATGCGTACGTCAAGATTTAACGTACGTGAGACATGCCGTGGCTCCTCATGCTTCTATTGACTATATTTGCCTATCTATAAAGCACAAGCGACGTTCAATATCAATCATTGGTGAATACATTCCTCCTAGAAGCCACGTGGACTGTCCCCATCTCTTGTCTGTTCTCCAAGCTTGCCCTGGACCACATGTATTAGTTGGGGATTTTAATGCACATCATCCCATGTGGGGTTCTGCCTCAATGAACACCCGCGGCAGGGACATTGCCGATTTTGTGCTCAATCAAGGCCTTATGTCCATTAACGATGGCTCACCTACTTACCTCCGTGGCGCATCGTACAGCAGCTGTCTAGACGTATGTTTTGTGAGCAGAAGTCTCTTGCCTACCGCCTGTTGGTTCGTAGACGTTGAAACACATGGAAGTGACCATCACCCTACATATATACAGCTTAAAGGTTTCCATCGTTCGTCTCCCCGGCCTGTGAAAAGCGTAGACTGGCCAGGATTCCAAGCTTCTGTAAATGCCCAGTGCGGGAACATTCAATCTATATCTGAAATAGAAAGCCTAAATGCATCAGCCTTAACAACGCATACGAAACTTGTGAATGTGTCGCTACCAAGATCACAACTTGACGCACAATATGAATACCTTCGTGCAATTCGTCGCCGGGCAGAGAGAAAATACAGGAGGACGAAATCACCAGCTGACCTATCTACAGCACGCCAAGCACAACGACATGTATTGCGACACCTCGATAAGCTCGATAGGCTACGGTGGAGGGTATTTTGTAGCTCTCTCGATCCCAGAAAACCCCTGTCTCGAATATGGCAAACTGTCCGAAGCCTTCAGACGCCCACTCAACAGTTGTTCCCTTTCCGATCTTTGGCTCTGAAGCAAGGTCGATCTGAAGTAGACGTTGCAGAAGATTACTGCCACTTACTCGTTGGTATGTCCTCCTCATCGATATCACCTTCGTGTTTAGCCTCTCCGCCATCCAGCGACAATCGCCTCGACTTGCCATTCACAATGCACGAACTCGACGCTGCGATTTCTACGTCCCGACGGTCGTCCGCACCAGGACCTGACGGAATTACTTATTCGGCTCAATATCACTTCAGCCAGGAAGCAAGGCAGGCTCTCTTGTCGTTCTACAACTCTACGTGGGAAACAGCGACAGTACCAGAGAGTTGGAAGTGCAGCCGCATAGTGGCCTTACTGAAACCAGGCAAGTGTTCACACGAGTTGTCTTCTTATAGACCCATTGCCCTAGCCAGTTGCATCGGTAAGGTGATGGAACGCATGGTGCTGGCAAGATTGGAATGGCTGCTGGAGAATAATGTCGGCTTACCAGATTTTATAAATGGCTTCCGTAGAGGTCGATCATCTATAGATGGTGTTGTAGATCTAGTTTCTTTTGTTGAAAAGGAAAGACAACGTCGGAGATTGGTAGGGGCCTTTTTCTTAGATATAAAGGGCGCGTACGATAGCGTCTACCATGAGGCCATCCTTGACGCACTTGAAGACATCGGCGTAGGTGGCCGACTACACGCATGGATAGGGAGCTACCTCAGAGGACGTACCATTTTTATGTCGACATCCGACGGTGACACGGCCAGGCACCTTGTAAGCCGTGGAGTTCCGCAAGGCGCCGTCCTGAGCCCCATGCTTTTTAACATAACACTCATTGGCCTTGAAGCTGAGCTTCCCGACGTTGTCAGAATCAGTGCGTATGCGGACGACATATGCATATGGGCATCTGGAGCAACGCGACCACAACTGCGAGCAAGGCTACAACAAGGCACATCAATAACATCTAAGTACTTACGTCGTCAGGGCCTGGAACTTTCAATAGCAAAATGTGCTGCATTGGCATTTACGAAGAAATAAATGTCGCGGTACCAAATCTTCGCTCACGGAGCAGTGATTCCCGTGGTTAAGCACCACCGCTATTTAGGGGTCGTCATTGATCGCAACCTGTCCTGGTCAAAGCATGTGACTGTGCTGAGAAACAAACTAATCAGTTTTGTGTATGTTCTTCGTGTTATAGCAGGACTGAGATGGGGCCCTTCGGAGAAAAGTCTTCTGCAGTTATACGAGGCATTGTTTGTGGGCTATATAAGGTACAGCTCACCGGTGCTTTCCAGCATACGGGCAACGTGCCTTCGTACTTTAGAGAGCCTTCAGGCACGAGCACTGAGAATATGCCTCGGCCTGCCACTGTGCACATCTACCTCTGGCACTATAGAGGAGTCACGCACATACCCTATACAGGTTTACACGTCCTGTGAGCCTCTTCGAGTGCATCTTCGTCTACTGACCCGACATGCACAGCACCCGTTATCTTCGCTACAAGTGGACCGACCAGGCTGTACCTATTCGCGATGCCTCGATACGCATAGACACATGATCCCGTCAGGCTTTGCACCTGCCGTAATCCCTGCAGTGCCTCCATGGACATTGACTAAACCGCTGGTGTGCCTTCACATACGTGGAATTTCGTATAAGTCGCATGTTTCTTATGTTGCCCTCAAGCAACTCACCTTGGCACATTTAGATGACCGATACAGTGACGCTGTGCACATTTACACCGATGGATCCGTAACTACATCCGCCTCAGCTGCAGCCTTCGTGATC
This sequence comes from Rhipicephalus annulatus, assembly GCA_013436015.1. NCBI lineage: Eukaryota > Metazoa > Arthropoda > Arachnida > Ixodida > Ixodidae > Rhipicephalus > Rhipicephalus annulatus. The sequence goes on from WOVY01005668.1 coordinate 224,262, forward strand.
CCTCAACTCGGTATTTCCCGACAGTACAAATTAGATCATAGGTCATCTTCGACAGCTGCAGAACTTGTTGCTGTACAAGAAGCCATAAAATTTGTGAACGACCAAGCACCGCGTAAATGGACAATTCTGTCTGATTCAAAATCAGCGCTTCAAACTATCCATTCTTGCTTAAGAAGAGGCCAATTTTACGAGTTAACGTTAGGAATCGTCCAAGCATTTGACCTAACACGCAGGGGCAGTCACTTGATTACACTCCAATGGATTCCTGGACACTGCGGCCTGGTGAGCAATGAAACAGCCGATAGCGAAGCAATAGCGGCAATATACAACGCTCCTTTGTACGTCAAAGTACCCTACTCGCGAGGTGACGTCAACACATTGTTGAGATCACTCATGCGCGAATGCGCTGCCACTTACTGGTTGCTACCAGATTACCGGAACAAGCGCCTGCGGGAAACAGACCCCAGTATGACTTTTCGTCTTCCAGATAAAATCAGCTGAAGACATGCTAACATACTGCACCGAATTCGCCTGGGCGTCGCCTTCACTCGTCACTACACCCACCTAATCAGCCGTGCGGACAGCCCAAATTGTGAACGCTGCCAAGTGCGCGAAACGATAGCTCACATATTTTGTGACTGTGCATTATACGTGACACAAAGAGAAATGCTAACTGCAACGCTGGCAAGCATTGGACGAACACCATTAAGTGAAAGCCACCTATTGTCAGCAATGAACGACCAAACAGTGTCAAAAACTGCTACAAAGGCTGTTCTAGACTTTATAAAAAGCACTGGACTAGAAACTAGACTGTAGGGTACTATACTAAGTGGCTACTGTACATACGCACCACCTCTTCTTGTCCCCATCATCACCCTTCATCCCTCTTTCTTTCCCCTTTCCCTTATCCCCTGTGTAGAGTAGCAGGCTAGAGCGAACTAGCTCAGGCCGACCTCTCTGCCTTCTAATAAATTCTCACTCACTCTCACTCACATGAAAAGATATCAAACTTATCTTCACAGTTGCGTACAACGCTGAGGCAAGAAAAAGAGAAATATTACGAGGAAACACTTACAAACTTCATGATGTCTTCCCCGCAAAAGTTTTGGCGTTATTGTCACAAACCCCTCAAAGCCAATACAGCATTGTTGTTGACGAAATCATAACCGACTGTTCGAAAATTGCATATTACCTTAATAAGTTCTTCCACTCTGTCTTTTCAAATGATTCAGAATGTAGTGCTTCCACTACAGCAATATCATTCTCCCATATGTCTGACATGCCAGAAGTACACATTAGCTATGAAGGAATACTATCGCTCCTGCTAAACATTAAAGAACATAAATCTGTTGTCTGGATGGGGTTCCAAATGCTTTCTTGCGTAGATACACTGAATGGGTTGCCCGATACTTGGAAATAATCTTTAATGCCTCCTTGCAACAAAAACGGGTCCCAGCCGACTGGCTTGTAGCAAAAGTGGTCCCGGTACACAAAACCGGAGAGAAGCAGAATAGCGAAAATTACCGCCCAATCTCCTTAACCTGCGTCTGCTGCAAACTCCTCGAACATGTTATATCCAAAGCTATATATCAGTACCTAGAAAATACAAAACTACTACATCCTAACCAACACGGCTTCCGACAAAAGCTATCACTGTAACACAGCTTCTTGAGACCATCCAAGACTTTTCAAAAGCAATAGATAACGAACGACAGGTTGATGCAATATGCCTTGATTTCGCAAAAGCCTTCGATAGGGTTCCTCATAACGAATTAATTAAAAAATTGAAGCATACTGGCATAAATAACAATGTAGTAGAATGGGTCAGGTCATATCTCACATATAGGACGCAGTATGTGGACATAAACGGGTACAAGTCTGATCGTTTACACGTAACATCTCGAGTCCCTCAAGGGTCCGTACTCGAACCGGTGTTATTTCTCGTTTATATTACCGATATTTGTTCCGACATTAATCAAAATATTACTGTTAGACTGTTCGCCGATGATTGTTTACATTATAGAGAAGTATGTAACCATAGTGATAAAAAAATACTGAGCGATGTCTTGGCATCTATCGAAAAATGGTGCGAAACATGAAAAATGCAAATAAATAAAAAAATGGTTCTTTTGAGAGTTACAAACAAAGTAAAGCACGTCAAAAATTTCGAGTATCAACTAAGTTCTACTGCGTTAGCTACCGTTAACAGATGTAAATACTTAGGAGTAACAATATCTGAAGAGCTGAACTCGACCCAACATATCAGTAATATTTCTCTACTGCTGAAAAGAAGTTATGGTTCTTATGTCGCAAATTAAAACTAGCTCCAGCCCCCGTAAAGTTAACAGCGTGCTTAACAATAGTAAGGCCTACACTGGAATACGCAAGCATCATATGGGACCCTTATCAAAAAGGATTAATTAAAAACATCGAGCGGGTACAAAGAAGGGCGGCTAGATCTATTCTTTCAAAATATTCTCGCAAAGATTCTGTAACACAGATGCTGCTAGAATGAAATTTACAGCCCCTCGTGGACCGCCGTCGCATAGCCAGACTTGAATTCTTGTTCCTGCTTTCCCAAAATACATTTAACTTTGACGCAAAGCAGTACCTGATTCCCCGTCAAGTGCGGAGCCTACGAAGTGACCACCTCAGAAAATATCTACTTCCTCAATGTCGTGCGAACACATATGCATACTCCTTTTTCCCTAGAACAATAAAAAACTGGAATGTATTACCCGATGCTATACGTGTTTTCTAAAACTGCAGAACATTTTGAAAACACTGTTACGAAATATTTTTTAGGTGGATCTTCGTAAACGGTGATTGCTGTTTTTGGTGTGTGTGCCTGTCATCTTTTGACTATGAATCTATTTGCTGCAACTTGTCTCATGTACGTTGTAGGATCGAATATTGCAAAGTGTATTTTGTGATGTATGTGATGTAGCATGTAAGTCGTAGAACGTAGTATAGTGATGTATTCCTTTTGTATAGGCTATGCCTTTCTTTTTTACGCATGAGATGACGGTTGTTATGTCAGTTTTCTACCCCACCCCTGTAACGGCCCAATCGGCCAACAGTACTTGGAAATAAATAAAAAAATAAAATAAAAAATACTATAATGACTTTAGTTTTGTCGCGTATTAGTTTAACCTTTGATCCCTTTGACTGCTCCCCATGTGACGACGCCAAAGATTTTTTGTGTTTCAACAATCCTCTTAGAATAATCCTCTCTGACGCATATGGTAGATCTCTTAAGCATGAAAGAATCACCCAGGATTTTTGTTTTATCTCGGAAGTCAGCTAATCTGATAAATATGGGACGGTCTATACCTTCGGTTCGTTTACCTTGGTGATGTATTCTTTCAACTGATTTTATTTTTAGTTTAGAAATGCCACTAAACACATCCTCATTCCCCTCTTTTATCAATATTTCATCAGTTTCACGACCCTCTTCTCTAATGCCTCTTATTATTAGGTTATTTAGTCTGGATCTATTTTGTAGATCGTCTTCCTTCCGGCTGAGCGAATCTATATTCCTGTTTCTTTCATTTAATTATCCCTCAACGTTGGTAAGTCTGTTCTGGACAGCTTCAAATTCCTTCAGATTTTCTTCTACGGTTGACAGTCTAATATTAGTTTAAACCAATATTCGTTCTGAAGAGGCCTGTTTCTCCTGAATCTCGGAAAGTTTGCTCAAGATTACCTTCAGTGTTTCAAGAAATTCCTTATTAATTTTCGCATTCGTAGGCCTGCGTTTTTTTTTCAACTTCTCCCAATAACGATAACAGCATTCCTAACAAGAAAATACGTTCGCTGATGCAATTCATAATGGTATGTGAACACGGCAGCACGACGTGACAAAGGTAATCACTACGAATACCATATTGCTGATACAATTCATAATAGTATGCGAACACGGCAGCACGACGTGACAAAGGTAATGGCTACGAACACTATATTTCGTTTCACTAACCTGCAAATATAAAGGGGCGTAAGCCATCGTTTTCACGGCCGTACCACCGTGTCCACTGAATACCGTGGATGTCGCTGCTGTTTTGAAATCCAATACCTAGGCAAGCCGATTCTTTCCTGGTGACGTCAGGGAGCCTGAAGATGATGCGCAGTAGGCACTGTCCACGAGAAGATTCAGCCACGGCTGGCAAGGAACAGCGCTTGCGTTGCGAGAACAACTTGGTCTGTCAAAGAACTTAGGCTTGATGACCGACGCTTTCGAAAGCCTTGCCCGCCATCCACTGGTCCTTCTGATCGGACACTGATGAGAAGGCACCTGAGCAGAGTCTGCTAATATGAAGGGGCGTAAATCATTGTTGTCACGGCCGTGCGGCCGTGTCTCTAACAAACATGCTCGCAATATACTTGTCACCCCACCAACGAGACTGGGACCTTCCCTTACCCTACACAACTTTTGCGTACAATTCACCGCATCATGACACAGCGGGCTTTTTGCTGTTCTACTTATTGTACGGAAGAGAGCCAACTTTACCACTGGTCACAGTCATCTCTGCCCACACCTCGTCAGCCAGCGAGTATGCCCGCGACGCGATTGCGCGAGCCGATCATGGCCGTCGGCTTGCTCGCGCTGGGCTGATGGCATTGCAAACCAACCAATGCCGTCAGTACGACGCGGAACATAGAGACGTATATTTTGCTCCCGGTACCCTCGTTCTACTCTTGTATCCTTATCGTCGGCTTGGTCTACCAGAAGAACTTCTGTGTCATTTACGAGACCCTACCGAATATTGTGTCAAGTAACACCTGTCACCTACGTGATCAGCCCCATCTATCAATCATCATCTTCTGTACGGTTCAGTGACATTGTACACGTCTTGTGGATCAAGTTCTTCTAGAATGCGTCAGATAACGACCTTTAAAGCACCGTCATGCTACATGCACTGGCATGTAGCATGAAGATGAAGAAGACAAAGGATATAGACTGGCGCAGCTAATCTCTGAGCTGGCTCTGCTCGCTTAACCGACTGTCAATACACCTGTGACTACCCTTCGAGTCGGTATCATCGTCGTACCAATATTGTCAATGGGCCATAAAAGGAAGGCAAGGAGCAGACTGTATGTTCAAGATGGTACTGTTCCTTCGGGCAAACTTATGGCCAGTATTTGCAATGTCCACGGCTTATAGGTGGCGTACCGCGCACTCCAAGATGGCTGTGGAAGGATGATTAACCCGTGAACTCGCATGCGAAAAGAGAGAACACACGGATTATTCCCCATGCCGCTTTCACCAGAAAAGCTCTTGATCCTCAAATGAATATTATCAACCCCAAGTACTTTCGAAACCAATATGAACTGCTGAATGTTGGCTACCTGATTTCTCGTCGCAGTGAAAAGAGTGGTGGTGCCAGCTGGTGAACCATGTATCAACAATATTTGCGTGATTCTGCGTGTGCTACAGAAAACTGTGTGCACCAGAATTCACGTACCCATTGCAAAAAAATGGCAGCGGCTTAGCTCAGCTATGCCAGTACATACGTAGCGGTAGGAAAAGTTCAGCTGATTATTCTTAGCTTTCCAAAGTGTCAAGCATTAGCTTGAATATCATGCTTACAGATCTCCCAATGACACACACAGGGTATACGTATTATGTGGCCATGTATATTTATTTTGCCGGGCAACAACTTCGGGATCCGATGAGTTAAGCTTCTCCGCTCTACTGCACCGTTGAGCAGCATTTGCATTCTCCTTCTCAATGGCTATACCACAGTGACAAACGCCAGTCAGAGGCGCTATCAAGCGGCTCCAGCGCAGTGTCAGATGGTGACTGCACAGGGAAAGTGCGCGCGTCGGCGTCCATATGTCTACCAAGGCTATGACGGCACTCTTCTGGAAAGCGCACACCGACGGTAGTGAGTCGCGCGCGGCTGTGGCTGAGTGCGAGGGAGGTGCCGGCTCCGCTGCGCGACACCACTGATCATCTGCGCAGCGCATCGTATATCGCGCACACCGGCGGCGAGCCGCGCGCGGTGGCAGTGCAGTATCATTGCGCATGCGCAGACCAGTGCCACATGAAATCGGCTCAGCGAGGCCAGTGTAGCTAACGTTACAAAACCAACGCCTCTGGGTACAAACGTCGAGCGCCATGCCTGAATATGGTCCTAGTTTGGCGCTGGTACCAGCGCTTCCCAGCGCAGGTACTGGGATCAGCAGCGTTCCTGTACTCTGCACAGAGTGACTTCACAGGGTTGAAACGGGGGTGCCCATTCGCTATAAATAAATAAATATATGAATAAATAGCGCGAACTCACAAGAAAAATAAAAAATCAAAAATCAAAGAATGGATGGATGGATTGATATGGCTGTACCTGTGAGATCGAGCGGCGGCTAACGCCACCAAGCCGTAATACTTAGTGAACCAAAAACTAGGTTCATTTTTTCCCTTTAAATAGTGAGGTTGAGGACTCTTACTTCGCAGTGAAAGATTAAATTTTTACTCGTGCCTCGACATTATCCACTAATCAGGTAACCTCCTTCTACTTAATTCTACGCGCTTAAAGTCATTTTTGGCCTCCCTGACTGTAAACCCCAGTGCAATTAAAATCTCTGCGCCATCATCCTGAAATCTAAGCTAAAACCATTTACAGAACCTTATCAAGTGTTCGGCAGTTTCCTCCTCCTCTCACGCACACTGCATACCGTGTCTACGCTTTCGTATTTGGCCCAATCTGCCTTGGTTCGCATTACTCTCGTCCGGGCCTCAAACAAAAGAGGACTACCCCGAGTATTATTATAGGTACTATCCTTGGCCATTTCCTTCATAAAATTCGATAGATCTCTAGTTCGAACATCTTAATCATGCCAATTTTTCACATATTGGTCTCAGCTTCCTTCATCTTCTTCTTAACCGATCATTTTTCTTGGTTTGGCCCCCTGCTGCTTTCTAAGTATTTACCAGTCAATTTTCTGGTTCGATTCCTCCATTTTGCATCGACATTCTTCATGTACAAGTAGCTGAATACCTTCCTAGCCCAACGCTTCTTCCCCATTTCTTTCAATCGCTTTTTCAATTTTATCTTGCTGCTAGCCTCCCTGCCCTCAAATGATGTCCATCCCCCTTCAACTTGTATTCCCTGATTTTGTGTATTCCCATGAGCTCCTAAACCAAGCCTATCTTCTCCCTATTGCTTAATTTTTAATCTCGCTTGAACTTCTCATATCATGCATAAGACCATGTTGCCGAACGTCAGACCAGGAACCATGACCCCTTTCCGCATTCCTTTCAAATATGATACCTATTGTATTATCACAGTGTTCAGTTTTTTTATCACTGCTGCATTCCTGTTACCTAGAGTCGTCACGTATATTTCGTGTTTCTTAGGTACTCGCTTCCATTGCTCATTCATATGCCCTGATATTTGTATTTATCCCTTATGTCCAGCGTGACCTCCTGTATGCTAAGCTCACTACTTTTATTATAATAAATAATCACGACTGCTGATTTTTTCTTACTGATTCTGAAATCTAAGCTACCTACCTCATTATCACAGATGTCCATAAGTCTTTGCAAATCTTCCTAGTTGTCGGCCATTGGCACTATATCATCTGCGTACATCAATGTTGGTAGTGCCTGTTAAATAAGTTTTCCTTGTTTTACGAAATAGTGATTGAAGACAAGTTCACTCCCCTCTAATTTGGCCTCTAATTCTTTTAGGTAGATCATGTGTAACAATAATGACACAGGAAACCCCTGCCAAAGCCTCAGTTTTAACTTTGCAGGCTTGGATACCTGTTTCCCCACTTTAACTATCTTGTTTAGCTTCATAGATAACCTTTAAAAGATTAGTGACTCAATCTTCGACACCTAGTGCGTCCGGTAGTCCCCACAAGTCCTTTAGAACCACGTTATTGTGGGCTCCCTTGATATCCAAAAATGCTAGCCACGGGGGCCTGTGTTCTTTTTCTACTATTCTGATGCATTGCGTCAGTAGGAACAGATTGTCTTCTAACCTGCTGTGTTTCCGAAACTCATCTGTATTTCCCCAGCACCCCCTCATCCTCTATCTATGTGTGCAGTCTTTGCTTTATAAACTGAATCGCCAGCCTGTAGACCCCTGATGTCACTGTATAGGACGATAAATTTTTATGTCAGCTTTGTCCCCTTTCCTTATATATTATCCTCATTCTGCTATGTTTCGATCCATCGGGGACTTCAACACCAATTATTATTTTGCTCACCGCCTCCTTATCATCACTTATGCTGATAAAGACCTAATGTCTTTATCAGCATAAGTGTAATGCCTTATGGGCCTGTTGATGTACTACTAGGAACCCTCTTCTCAGCCCTTTCCCATTCGCGTTGTGAAAATGGAGCCATTGGGCCACTTGATTCATCCTTTTCTATTGTTGTGCAGAAGGCCTTTTTTGTTGAACTTTTTTGTCACCCTTCTTCACATATTTTAAATAACTTAGCCCCCTTGTAGCCTAATACCTTGAGCAATAGTTATAAAGCTGTATTTCAGGCCCATCTCACTTCTTAGAGGTAAGATGGTTCCGAAATTTTGCAGGCTGCCTTTCTATCCTTTTTATGTACTTTTGGCAGCCACTAAGCCCTGTATCTTCTAACCTTTTCATTGATTAGAAGGGATGCTTGACTTCTACAGCTTAAAAAGATTTCCTATTTTCTTTAAACATCATCTGTCAGTTCACCCTGCTACTTAGCATGTCTGTGTTCCCTAGAAGCTTCCTGACATATTGTTTGCTGTGGCTCTATTAACTTGCTCATGCCACCAATCTTCAGTTATGTCATCTTTTACGGGGTGACTTGTCACGTACCTTAGTAGAAGCTCTAGCTCAGTCTGATTAGATTCATGTATATCCACATTGTTTTACACCTCAGTGAGTACTTTCTCAATTTGTTTAGTAGCTATATATATTTACCTTTCTGAATAAAAGTTTTCCTGTATTTGCTCATCTTGCCTCCTTCCCATTTTTTCACTGCTCTTCAAAAACTTAGCTTGATAGGTTTTGTGATCACTACCCAGATTTCGGGAGCAACCTTAATCTATGTGCATTCCCCTGAGCTTATTATACATCCTATGTGACATCAGTGCGTAATCTATCGTCGACTGCTGCCTTCCTACCTCCCACGTTATTGCTCTTCACACTTCTCGGTACTGTTGGCAAATGATCAAATCGTGCCTTCACACATATCCATGATCATTTTGCCAGGAGGTCGGTATAACCATCTATATCGTCTATGTGCGCATTCGCATCTCCAAGTATAAGTATCTCGCACTCTCCTCCTAACTCGTCAATGTCCTTCGATATACACTCTATCTATTGCCTCGTTTTTCTCCCTGGCCTTTGCTCCCGTCCACAAAAACCCGAACAAGGAGTGTCAATTGCCCGGCCAGTTTTCCCTTTTAGCCATAAATGTTCTTGCATTCCTGGTTGACACTTCGCCAATCTCTACTTTTATGAATGAATGCCCCAATACCACCCCCCTTTCTGTGGCCCTCTGTTCTATTACAATACTCCCAGGTGTAGGCCGGATTGTTAGGAGATTGTTTCATTTCTCTAAGATGTGTT